>CM076584.1:251474727-251521415 GCA_034641835.2 Pinus albicaulis | reverse complement strand
AAAGAGACAATGGTGGGGCCCCAAGTGGAATAGGCGGGTGGCCACCAATATCGACCTGGATCATTCCTCCCCCCTTAGGAAGCAATTGTACCCATTGCGTTGAGTTCCTCCATGAGATGAGGAAATTTCTGCTGAACTTGGTCCCTGGTGAACCACTTGCCTTGGTGCAGGAGTTGGCCAGCTTTGACAACCCGATACAGTTGGATATTCTGTTGGCGAGTGCTCTTTATTTTCATGTCCATGATACAATCTGTGGTGGCCTGTTCCATGCAGTCTGGGTTTAACTCTGTTGATGTGAGTTGTTCTGCAATGTCTGAGATGTCCAGTAGAGGTGGGAAGTAAGGACGAAGGCGATCCACATTGAAGATTGGGTGCAGACCAAGGAATGGTGGAATACTGAGCTCGAAGGCATTGTTCCCTACATCCTTGGTGACGGTGTACATCCCATATCGGAGCGGGCGAAGCTTGTGGTGGGGTCCAGTGAGGCGCTCCTTCTGCAAATGTAGCCATACTTTGTCGCCCACCTGGAAGTTGTGTGGCACCTGGTGTTGATCATGGCGTTGCTTGTACTTGGCATTGGCTCGGTCCAATATATTATGAACTTGTTGGCAGATGTGTTGAATGCGCTTGATGAAGCTACTTGCTTTGTCAACTTCAGACTGGACATGAGCTGAATCAGCCTTAGCAGCTGCAAATGGTATGGCTACGTCAATACGACATAGTGGCTGGAATCCCAAGCCCACCTGAAAGGGGCTATGGCTGATTGACCTGTGGAGAGACTGATTATAACTATGTTGTACATATGGGAGGCTCTCGTCCCATGTGCGTGGATGCTTTGAATTGTACATGCGCAGAATGTGTACGATCATTCTGTTGACGACCTCTGTCTGGCCATCTGTTTGGGGATGGAAAGCTGTGGACTTGGTGAGCTTGGTATTTAACATTGACCAGAGGCTGGACCAAAATGTGCTGAGGAACTTGCTATCCCGATCTAATATGATAGATTGTGGGATCCCAAAGTGCATCCACACTCATTCAAAGAAGAGTTTAGCAGTGGCTTCTGCTGTGATATTCTTCTTGCAGGCCGCCATGATGGCCATCTTCAAGAATCTGTCGACCACCACAAAAACACAGTCATTTCCCTGCTTAGTAGAAGGCAAGCCCAACATGTAATCCATGGAGATGGATTCCCAAGGTCGACTAGGGGTAGGTAGTGGAGTATATAGGCCTTGCTTCTTGATGGTCGGTTTGGCAATTGCACAAGCAGTGCAGGATCTGATGTGCTTCTCGACATCCTTTCGAAGGTTCGGCCAATAGAAATAATTCTATAGGATTTCTACTGTTTTCTCGACCCCGAAATGCCCAGCGACTCAACTGTAGTGTGCTTCCCATATCATCTTGGCACGCTCGCTTGAAGGAACACAAAGGTGTCCTAGGTGACATAAAAGTGCATCTTGGAGGTGAAAATTTGGAACTTGTGTACCCCACAAGAGTGCCTTGTAAGTGTGGCCAAATTCTGGGTCACTCTCATAGAGAAGCAGCCAATCAGAAGTCTCATGCCCACAAGAGTTGAGCACGGTTGTGAGCACGACGATCGGTGGTCGGTTGAGGTAGTCTGCAACATTATTGGTGCTACCCTTTTTGTACTTGATGTTCAAATGAAACTATTGCAGATATGTGGACCACTTCTGATGGCGATCATTCTGCAACTTCCCTTGTGTCTGTATGAACTGCAGGGGCCGGTGGTCTGTGTGGATGATTGTTTCCTTCTCCAAAATGTAATGCTTCCATTGTCGACAGGCTTGCACAATGGAATACATTTCTTTGTCATAGGTGGGATACTTGCGAACTGTCTCAGACAATGTCTCACTGTGATATGCCATTGGATGTCCCTATTGAGTAAGAACTGCCCCAATAGCATAGTCAGAGGCATCTGTCTCGATCTCAAATGGCTGTTGCAAGTCTGGTAATGTGAGCACTGGGGCAGAACAGAGGCGATTTTTCAATTCTGTGAATGCCTTTTGTTGAGGTTCCGACCAAAAGAATTTTTCTCTCACTCCTCCCTTGGTGACTTGACTCAAGGGCCAAGTGATATGAGAGAATCCCAACACGAATCTACGGTAGAAATTAGCAAGACCCAGAAAGTTGCGAAGCTCTGTTATAGTGGTTGGGGCTGGCCAATCCCGAATGACTTGGATCTTGGCTGGATCCACATGCACCCCCTTTCATCAATAATGTATCCCAGATATTGAACCTGGGTCATGCCAAAAGTGCACTTCTCCAAATTGGCACACAACTTGTGTTGCCGCAATGTTTGGAGGACTTGTCGGATGTGGTGAAGGTGCTCTTCCCAAGTCTGGCTGAAGATCAGAATGTCATCCAAGTACACCACTACAAATGAGTTGGTGAATGGCCGGAAGATGTCGTCCATCATCCTCATGAAGGTTGCGGGAGCATTCGTCAACTCGAAAGGCATGACCAACCATTTGAAAAGGCCTTCCTTGGCTTTGAAGGCAGTCTTCCACACATCGGAGGGTTCAATCGGTACCTGGTGATACCCCAAATTCAAGTCAATATTGCTGAAATATTTTTCACCTTTGAGTTGGTCCAGAAGGTCATCAATCCGTGGGATCAGGTACCTATTCCAGACAGTGATCTTGTTCAGCGCCCAATAGTCAATACCGAGTCTCCACGTCCCATCCTTCTTCTGTACCAACATGATCAGGCTCCCACAGGGCGATGAACTTGGTCGGATGTGACCCTTCTGCAGCAACTCCTGAATCTACCTCTTGATTTCATCGTTCTCCAGAACAGAGTGCCCATAGATCGGTCCGTTGGGTAGCGGCGCACCTGGGGTCAGGTCAATCAGGTGCTTGACCTGACAGTGCAGAGGAACCCCTGTGGGTGAGGTGAAAATGTCCCCATACTCCTCCACAACCTTATCCATTTGTTGTTGTCATGCAGAGGAGCCTTGTATGGAGGTCGTGGCCACAGTATTCTTCTTGCCCTGGGGGCAGATCATCAGGAAAACGAATTTCCTGGTTTGGGAAATGAGCTTATTGCATTGTTTTGCAGTAACCAAAGAGATAGTGGTAGGAGGTGGTACCTCTGGTATCATGTACAACTTATTTCCCAAAGTAACAATAACAGCACAAGGCCGAGACTCATACATAGCATGACGCTTCCACAAGTATGGTTGTCCTAATAATACATCAGAAACATCAATAGGAGAAACGTCACAGAATACCTCATCCGTGAAGGGCTTGATGCTATAGGGAAGGCGGCATTGCTGGATAACGCAGAGATCTCGTCCTTGGTGAAGCCACCCGATGGTGTATGGGTGTGGGTGAGCTGTGGTCGGCAAGCCCAACTGCCTCACAACGTCTTCCGAAATGAGGTTCTTTAGGCTCCCATTGTCGACAATGAACTGTACCGGGGAGCCCTTTACCCACATCTGGGAGTGGAAGAGACGTTCCTCCTCCTCCGGATCTTCTGGTTCCTCCTTCTGGATATTTGTAGTGGAAACGGTGGCATTGGGCTCCGCATCAATAATCTGTTTCCCTTTGTCATTCCCCTTGTCAGGTTCTGATTCAGAATCGGAGCATGCATCTGACTCAGAAGCCCACATCTCGGCCACCAGCGACTGCTTGGCCCAACACTCGTGTTGTGAGTGGAGCTCTTATGGAACTCACACCACTTTCCCGTGTCCTTCTTTGGCTTTGCAGTGTTTTTCTTTGCTTGTGGCTTCAACAGTTATTCGAGTCGCCATGCCTTGGTCATTCTCTTGTTCTGCGGCTTAGAGCAATTTTCCCTTTCTTTTGATCTATATCCAAAGTCTCGCTTTCCGTTTGAATTTCGTTCAATTCATAAAGATAATGCAGATAATTTGCATCAAGCAAGGAGATGTCAAGGAACTCCATTTCCTCCCGACGTATCTCGTGCGTACAATCGCGATACTTTAGCACTGTGTGATAGCTTGACCCTTTGATACCCAACTTGGTGTGCAGGGTATGGAGCAGATTCATCAGCTCATGCACATCTTGATCCCTTTGTTGCCACAGCGTGGTCCATTGTATGTACTTGTCCTCATAGCTCCCCATGGGATAGTATTTTTCCTTGACGGTGTCTCGGAAATAATTCCAAGTGGGTACAGCCGAGAACAGAGAGGGTTCTATCTCATATTTTTTCTCACAGTGGGTTTCCCACCAGTCCTTGACATGGGGGGCAGCTTTGAGGAGTGAAAAAATAATCTTCTCCCTGTCGGAAAAGTCATGAACCGAGAAACATCCTTCTAATAGATTCAACCATCTATCTATGACATTTCCATCTATTTGACCCTCAAATATGGGAATTTCAAAATTTACTTGTACCTTAAAAGGAGTCGCACCTCCAGAGTGGCTGCTGGATGCAAATGCGCCACCGGTGGGCAGCCGTTGAAGGATCTGGGCAAAGTTATCCATCATCGTGTTCCTTTGTTTTTAGAGGGCCTCCTCGAGCAATATTTTGATAGGATCTCCTGCTCCCTCATCTTTCTTTTTGTCCCCAATGGGCATCCATCGGGGTTTGTGAGGCTGATATTGCAAAGGTTCCACTAGATCGAGCCCTAACTCCTTATACCCTGACCTCGTTGGGGACATGAAAAGAAGGATCGAGAAAAAGCAGACCGCTCTGATACCACTAATCCGGATTTATGCATGAACACAACAGAATAAACACATAACCATAAATACAGAGATGCAGTGGAAATAACACTTCATTTCATTAATATCAAAGAACTGAAATTTTCTTACGTCTAGAACTGAAATTTGCTTACAAACAGAATGGAAATAAAACTAGCTAGGGTGTTGGTAGCCATCTCTGAGGAGAGATGTGGCAGCTACAGGCCTCTGAACTAGGTTACAATGAGGCTCTAGGGCCTATTTATTATTTAGAAACAATGGAGAACCCTAAACATCCAAAAACCTAACCCTAGGATATGAAGCGCCAAAAATATGGGCCTCGTTTGGGTAAATTTGTGTTTCAACTTCCCAGGGACATAACTTTGGCATACTATCTCCGTTTGACGCAAATGATTCATCATTAGAAATATCTATCCGAGGAATACAAGTTTCACCACAAATATCATTCTGGAATGGAATAATATTCACTGCAGGTGCGATGCCCAAAAAACGTTGTTTAGGGCCTCAAAACGGCTCCGGAAGTTCAGGACCCAAAAAACTGCTAAAAATAGTAAGTTGTGCCGAAACTGAAAAACTGAAAGAGACAATGGTGGGGCCCCAAGTGGAATAGGCGGGTGGCCACCAATATCCACCTGGATCACTCTCTCCACTGTGTTGGATTGAACTTGTTGGGTGGCCAACAATTGAGTCCCCTCTATCTTCAGCTCTAGGTCACACACTACTGGTATTTCTTAGGCAATTCTGGCCAGCATAACAATGTGATCACCCATTCTTCATCTCACGGTGGTATTATATAGGATATTTCAAATCCTCCCTTCCCTCTCTTGATACATGGAAGGTGGTGACCCAAGAGAGGGGTATGATTCCTCGTGTCCTCCAAATATTCCATTGTGTGCTCACATAGGGTCTAAGGAGGTGTTGGTGGTTGTCCTTAGTCAGTTACAAGTAAGGCATCACTTTTCCTTTTCTTTGTTTGGTCCCAGATAGTGAGATTTCACCACTCTCAGGAATGCGTGCATATCAGGCAAAAAGGCACGCAGAAGGCGCTCTTCACGATGGATTATGCGCGCAAATAACATTTAGGACTTGTTAAAATTTGATTTTCCTCAGACCTTAGAGATTTTTAAATACTTTCCAGATTTTGTAATGTCTTCTAGCCCTGTAAATCCTTTGGCATGAAATTAATTAATGCCATCTTCTACTGTACGATTTTCCAGTGTTAACAACCACCGTAAATAAATTGTTAATTAAAAAAAAATGTCGGTGTAGCCGGAAACCCACACGCACCGCAATATTTATTGTTATTGCGGTGTGCTTTTTCTTGGTACTGCACCGGGCTATCACATTAACTGCTCAGTTCAGTTTTCATTAACACCATTCATGGTGCAACTTCTAAATTTACAAGGAGTATTGGGAACGGTTCGAGCAGAACGGCTCGAACGTACCGCGCAGAGATTTTTTTTTTCTTCAAAAAAACAGTGAATTTTAGCTCAATTGTAAAAATTAATCCGCTAAAAGCTTAAGTTGGTGAGAAACAAGTAGATTACCTGCACATTTTCATGTCGATGAGGCACCTTTGCAACAGAATCCTCAAAACCAAATTTTCCCACCGTTTTGCAAAATTAGAAGTCCACACAGTGAGCAATGGATGGAAGAAATGCGGGCAATGGGAGCACAGATGGCAGGGCATATCATAGAAGGAAAATTCACACCGGTGCTTGAGATATCTACAACACTATAACAAGTAAAAATGAAATTTTTATGGTTGATATATATATATATTTAATTTAAACCTTTTTTGATGTGCTCGATTATGAGACGCACCAGGCAGTTGTATTAATGGCGCACCACACTTCTTTACGATGTGTTGGATTAATGAGATGCACCGAGAAGGTTTGTACAGAGAACACAGTGCTTCCTTTCAATAAAAACCCTATGAAGGTGCGTTTTTTTACATAAATAGCACCGGGCCATCATCGTTAGTAAATAGCACTGAAATGTTGAGTGTCTCGGTGTGCCGTTTTATAGTACACACTGATGCGCTTTATATAAAACACACCAGTGCGTTTTCTGTATGAAATGCACCGTTTTTTTCGTAACACTTAAAAATAACTCTGCAACACTTCTTTAGCCTCTACTATGCACTGGTGCATCACATATATATCAAGCACATTGGTGCATGTTAGGATTATAAACACACCACAAAAAAAACATTCGCAAAAACATCCACCTGCCAACCTCTTCCAGTGACCTCCGCTACAAATGAATATCTGGATTATTTTTATAAGGGTTTTAGTGTCAATATGTTCAGTGATCAAACATTCTCTTTCAGTTTATTTTCTAGTAATCCTGGGTCAAAAAATTTGTCTTTTCAAACAAGTTTTCAAATAAAGTTTGGTCACTACATATGGTCTAGGTCAAAAATGTTGCTCCCCCCATTCCATCCATGGTCATCATCATCTCAGAGGTCATGTCACTTATTTTCATTTAGAGTCTTAGGTCAGTCATTCCATCTCCATCTAAGTTTGTATCTAGGTCTCCTTGTTTTGCCACTGAAAATTCCAAAACTGTCACCAAAGAGGGCGAACAAGGCTTCATTTTCATCATATCAGTATTTTAAAGGGAGTTAGCATAGTTATTGTTAAGGTCCTATAACTTTTATAGGGTGACTTGATTATAACTGATGATTATTATATTTGAGATGTTGTGAATAATATTTCATCCTGCAAATTATTTCCAAAAAGGGTTGAAATGGTAAAAAGAGGTTAATTTTATATCAAAGGATTTATCTTAAAGTATAGCCTTATTAGTGCATTTTGTCCAAAGTTTGAGAAAAATTATAGAATATTCACTATTAGCCTAAGTTCGAGATCAAAATGCTTTTATGCAAATTCAGAAGGCATATGAATTTTAACCAAAGTCTTCCACATATGTAATAAAATTTACAAAATGAAAAAAGGCATTTGTTGCATGTGGTTAAGTCCTGCTCTCCATCCAACCGTTCAATTTATCATTCCATCAAATCGATGACCCAAAACTTGTTTCGTACCCCCTATCCATTTGACCTTTACCGCCGGGGGGTCCAAAAGTGGTTTCCCTCCCCCACTAGTCCCATGTCGACATGTCACCTCTCATCGTTTACAACCCCCCCCACAAACCTCTTACCATTCTTACCCCCCCCCCCGAAATCTGCCAACCAACCCATTTTACCACTCTGCTTCTCGCATGATCCCCTCCACTCTCATCCCGACATGTGGCCAAAACTTTTAGTTTATTAAATGACTTCTCGGGGTAACCGTTCAAACTTCTAATGGACCCGCACCCCTAACAGAAACATCACCACCTCCATCATACCCACTTCACCAAATTCCACTTATACTTTGAAGCTAACATACAACCCTACCTCTTGAAATTTTTTGGGAATTTTTCCCGTCTTCACTATCCTTCATCTCACCCTCCTAAACCTACCCTAACACTCCTCTGTCTTTCCAAATTCATAGTCCACATACCCACTACATCTAAACACCTATGGTTTCATCCTTTTGATAGAAATTATGGAGAGTGAGAAGAAAATATACAAAGGAGTGCGCCACATCAGATTTGAGCCCTCCACCTTGCAAGAAATCAATGCCTCACCTTTTTCCAAAGGATGATTCTTTGAAAGCATGAGGAAGGTTTTTCAATCAAAGATAGCTATCACAAACATACTTCTCGGCCAAGTAGAAGTCTTCTACTTCAACCTATTTGAAGACTTTCACTCTTCTTCAACTTTGTCTAGATCAGATCTTCTGGATGCCAACAACATGCTTCTTGTAGCTTAATTAGTTTAGAATGTCTTTAGGTGGAGCAAGCTCATTGAGCTTTAATGTAAAATTTATTAGAATTAGCTTTTAGGTTACGTGGAATAGTAGATAGCTATCAATTTGTAATAGGAAAAGGAGGTCTACGAGCCTCTCTTGTATATATTGATGTTATTAGATTGAAAAAGGGGTTCAACTTCTTTGTAGCATGCCTGGGTACAATATTTATGGATATTAATGAAAGGTATTATTCAGTGCAGAAGTTTTTTTCTCACACCAGAGATTCAATAAGCCATGTTTTTTCATTGTTTATTGTTATTCTTTCAAATCTATAAATTTTTTACGTTACAAATAATTCATATTACTAATGCTTTGTCTTCCCTACATCAAACAATTTCTCTCTTTACTATGAAATTTTCACTGAATTCATCCCATATATGCTTAGCACTGATTGCATCTAATTTTATTTTTCAAACTAATTACAATATTTATCCTTCATGCTTTGTAATTAGTAACGTACTGCTAACTTTAAGAGTTACAAAAATTCACTTCTTCAAGTGCTCTGTAACAGTTCTCTATTTGTTTTCTTGCTTTTTTTCATCCATTACTACTACGACCAATCTTTGTTTGAAGAAACATCAACTCTAGTGCCTTTGTGTACATGAGTTATATCACTAGGCACTGAAGGTATTGCTCAAGTTTCAAATTGACGACTCCATAACCCAATGGTTTGGTCCTTTGTTGTCTTACCACTCATCTTGTCCTACTACCATAGATCTAGCCTCTGTCCAATATTTATTGTACATATATGAAAGCATATTTGAGAGGGAGCCCCCTCTGGATTGAAGGGCTAGAATTCAATCCCAAAGTGGTCTACAATGGTTACCTTCGTAGTTTAGCTGAAAAAACCTAGCTAAAATTACAAAGTGATAACATCTTGGCGCCATTGCCAAGGAACGAAGGTTCAATATTTCATAGGAAAGAACGAAATATATTAGCTTTGATTTCTGATGGTGAATAGTGGTCAGACACAAGAAAGGTTGTGCATCTTTCACCTAGTGACTCTAATGTCGAAGAATGCAAAAGTTAAAAGTTTTCATGGCTACTCCACTGTTCAAAAATCGGAAGTTTGAAGAAATTTTTGGTGACTTCACTATTTTCAAGATGGATTCAACTACAAGAAGGAATGCTAGGTATGATCCTATGGATTAGTCTCATAGCCCTGGCTTTCAAAATCCTATTCCTCGTGTTGATTGGTCAAATTATGTTCCCATGTTAAAATAGGAAAATAAATATGACATTTTTTTACATCTGGTTAGATTTCACATGCATGTATGTAAACTACAGATTGAGTTTCCTGAGGGTTGCTTACTGAAAATATTTATGGCTACCCTAGAAGACAAAGCTAGAGTATGGTATGAGGGGTTAAAATCAAGAATATTGATCTCTCTTAAAGATTTCCATAGTATATTTCTTAAACATTATAGGAATGTTCATCTTTGTTTACCATTGTTTCAAGACTATTGTGATTTTTGTGAGGGTTTTATTCAATATCTTAAAAATATTGATAATTTAGAATGTATGGATGATGAGGATATTTTAGAGGAAATTTATGAGTTCTCTTCTCAGGTTATTTGTCATGATGAGCAAGAAGGTTTCCAACAAGCATATGTGACTTATTTTTTTTGAAGATGAATTGGATCAGCACTTTGATAGTCAAGTCACACCCCATGAAATAAATCAGTAGCTTGACGTAGACTTCCATGATCCTTCTCTTGCGATCAAAGATAGCATTCAACAAGCTTGCCAATATTTGGGTGAATAAGAAGAACATGAGGATTCTCAGTTACAAAGCTCTTCACTTTTTCACTTTATGAACCCTTATTTCAAGAGGATAATACCCAATAAATCATTGATAATTCTCAAGCATGTGGGAAACTTTATGAGAAATATTAAAATGGGGAGGGGAAAGGAGAAGTTTATGTCAATCATGATTCTTTTCATCATAAGGAGGAGGTTGATCCCTTGAGTACACTTGAAGACTATGCTGATCAACGGTTGTCATTGATGTCAACCCAAGCAGCACCAGGGGCTAACCCAATATTGCATGGGAATTTTGACCTACCAAATTAATATTTTCTGGGTCAATCATTATTTTGATGGTTTCTATTTGTCGATATGTTTCCGTTGATATATGGCACGCCATGTAATTCTTCACGGTTTGAGAGTTATTCAAGTTTGAAGTTTGTACCCCCAGTTAGTGGGATAAAACCCCATGGGGTTGGGGCATGGGTCATTGAAAGGTCATAATTAATATTTTTTAAGCTCCTAAAATCCCTCCCATGATCACTTGTTGAATCCCCTCTCAACCTAAGAATTTATATAAATTTTGATCCTCATTTCCTCCTTATGTAAGGGATTTCGCCATCTGAAACAGGTCATCGTGGAATTTTCGCTCTAAATTTTTTTCTACGAAGGTTCAGAAGCTGAAATTTTTATGAGGTGAAGCTGAAATCCTGAGGAAGCTTCTGTAAAAATTTCAGGTCAAGGTCCACAAAATTTTTGGAGATATGATCTGTGGAAGTCAGGGTTTTTGCAAGCTCCTGAAATTCATCTCAAAGAAGTGACCTTGGTAAAATCGTCATAACTCTCTCTATGAGTATCGGATTGAAATTCTGTAAAAATTGAAGATATTGCACAGTATTTGGTTTTCTCTCTATAAATTTCAGATCCAAATAAAGAAATAGTGACACGTGGCACGTGGCACGCCATAGAAGTGCGCTTTGCTGAAATAGTCCATAATTAGGGCATTGTGAGAGATTGGGTATAACCGAAAATCAGATATTAAGGATCTGAAATAACATAGATACACCATATTCAATATCGAGCTCCTAGAAGGAAAGAAAAAGCTAGATCATGTGTTGTCAAGGGTTGCAAAGGACCAGAATTTCTATGGCAGAAAAGCAAAGCAAGGTACAGTAGAGGGTAGCATGACAAGAGTAGCAACCAAGGTGAATAACAGCAGCAAGAAGTTCATCATATGAAGTCTTCAAGTGGGCAACACTGCATACAATCATTGTAAAGGTATCATTGTACTAAGTCATTGTAAATACATTATTGTAAAAATTGTACTAGTGTCTATCTGCCAAGGGTTGAAGAGGCAATGTTGTGGGAGGTCTGAGATCATCAATAGTGGTTAAACAAAAGGCTGAAGCATGGGAATATAATATATCTTCTTCTTCTACATCATTCTATATCATTGTAAAGTGGACCATTTTCCCTGGTACGGGAGTCCATTCTTCTTTTATTCTTCTATAGGGTGGTAGGGTGGTTCTAGGGTGAGTTGTAGCTCATTGGGTGTTGGGGCATTCGTTCAGTTGAATACTGAAGAATCTCGGGTGTTGGAGCGTCCATCCAGTGGGATATAGAGAAGAATGCTTTTCTAGATTCTAGGAAGTTGGAGCTTTATTTTCAATTGGAGTTGAATATTAAAGATTTATTAGAAAAACATTAGGTGGTTTTTGTCCTGGAGTGGGTTTCCACCTTAAAAACTGTGTGCATTTGTGTTCCTCTTGTTTTCTGCTATCATTGTACAAACACTGATAATAATTGAAGATTAAATAATGATCTAATTGAAAAGAATACTGATTCCCCCCCCCCCCCCCCCAGTATTTCCAACAAACCATTATGAGGATCTCTTTGCAAAGAATGAAAAGCAACTTTTTGATACACAAGTTGTTGTCCCAGAATGTCTTGTTGTAGATTTAAATGATAAAAGATATATGTTTGTGCATAATGATATGATTTATCCTATTGAAGATTTTTAGGGACATTCAAATTCCTATCCTGAAAATGATGTTACAAATCAAGGTATGAAACAGGGACTGATTGCAGTTGTAAATGAAGAAGGTGATTCTTTTTCCGTTGGTCTTCAAAATGAGCTTATATGTCATGATTTTGAGGATCCGCTGGCCAGTTATTTACAACCATCAAGAAAATTTCTTTTCACAGCATTTTTGGAACATGAGGGTCTTTTCAAATGGAAGTTTGAGTTGCCATTTACTCAATATTTATTTATGCCTGGTGGAGCTGAATACAAGCATTGGTTAGGTAATCATTTACTTGATTGGTTACATTAGACCTTCAACTTCACTTGATAAAGTGATTTATGGATTAGTTAGAGTAGGTAAGGTGTAATGAATAATCTCAACATTCTGAGCATCTTTTTCAGTGTCAGTTTCCAGTAGAGTTTGCAGTTGATGATGTACAGTTCAACTTTCAGTTTGATTTGAGTCAGTTTGAGGATTGTAGCTGCAGTGACTCCATTGCCCAATGGATGAGGCTACTTGGTCTACAGTTTTCTTAACACCTCCTAAAGGATATGCCATACCCAGTTGGAGCTAATGTTAGTTTCAATATGTTCAGAGATCAAACATGCTCTTTCAGTGCATTTGCTAGTAGTCCTAGGTCAAAATTTTTGTCTTTTCAAACAATTTTTCAAATAAATTTTGGTCACTACATATGGTCTATGTCAAAAATTCTTCTCCCATCATTCAATCCATGGCCATCATCATCTCATAGGTCATGTCACTCATTTTTATTTAGATTCTTATGTCATTCATTCCATCTTCATCTAAGTCTGTATCTAGGTCTCCTTGTTTTTCCACTGAAAATTCCAAAAATATCACCAAAGAGGGCGAACAAGGCTTCATTTTCATCATATAATTCTTTTAAAGGGAGTTAGCATAGTTGGTGTTAGGGTCCTACAATTTTTATAGGGTCACTTGATTATAACTAATGATTATTATATTTGAGATGTTGTGAATAATATTTCATCATGCAAATCATTTCCAAAAAGGGTTGAAAGGATAAAATGAGGTCAATTTTATATCAAAGGCTTTATCTTAAAGTATAGTCTTATTAGTGCATTTTATCCAAAGTTTGAGAAAAATTATAGAATATGCACTATTAGCCTAATTTCGGGATCAAAATTCTTTTATCCTAAGTCATAAGACATATGGATTTTAACCAAAGTCTTCTGCATATGTAATAAAATGTACAAAATGACAAAAGGCATTTGTCGCATGTGGTTAAGTCCCACTCTCCATCCAACTGCCCAATCAATCAGTCCACCAAATTGACGACCCATGACATTTTTCGCACCCCTCTTGTTACACAGCAATTTGTCACCGTCCCTACAATTCCCCGTCCCGCACATTGGAGGGCTTATTCCGTGACCTGTGAGCAATGACATGATCTGAAAACACTTTCATGGAATTCCCCTAGACATGGAATTTCATTCCCTTGAAGACATCTCCTTGTGAAAAACCCTAAAAATAGCCTTTTCATCCTTGGCGCGACTAGCCAGTGTTATACCTGCGCCAATAGAGGAAATCTTCCAAAAAGGGCGCGCCAATTGGCGCTCTGTCTCAGAGTTGCACTTGCGCCAGGCTTAATAAAGGGTTTTTTTTTTTAAATAAATGGCGGAATATTGACTCCAACCAACTCCTGAACTGGTCTCTAAATTGAGTTGGGACGTTTGGCTCCGGATTTCCATGTAGAGGAAGTATTTTTCCACCTCTCATGGAAGCTTCCTTGAGGATAGGGCCAATCCCATGATTGTAGGGATCCCAACTCCTCTTGCACCATCTATATAAGCTTGCCATTTCCCTTTGCAAGCTAGTCTCGAAGAATCTCCAAGAGTCTTCATAGCCTAAAGAATTTTGCAAGAGCTTTGATAGTCCTCATAGTGCCAAATCCATAGCGAGGAGATTGACGATCGAAAAGAGAGGCTTGTCCCCATTCCTGACAAGCTTTACTGAGACGTATTCCGCTGACGACTCACCGAAGGCAGGTTCAGCGTTAGAGCCTGGTTGTATTTTCCTTTGATGAATTAATGATAAGTGACTATTGGTTATGGTTCCACTCGTATTGTTCATTATGATCATGAGTTGTGTATTCTCTGACTGATACATAATTGCATATATCGGGTTTTACACTTGTGTTTGTTGTGTTCCTTGCGTATGCAGGTGTTCGATCGCGGTGAGTGAGAGGATTGTGATCTTCCAGAGCAAAGAAATGGGAGCGTCATCTTCCCTACAAACAACATCATTGGACTTGAGGTAGGCCTTCTTCGCAAGTTGGTTTATTGTAATTAGGAACCTGTGCCTTGGCGTGATACGATTGTTGCTAGACCCGATCTGGGCTAGTAGGGATCGCTTCTGTCCGCAGAGGGGATTTACCTCCACAAAAAATTGGCGACTCCACTGGGGATCATTGATTTGGAATACTGTCTTGTCTTTTCGGTCGATTCTTGACTTTGCTTGCTTGATCAGCTCTTTTGGCTGGCTCTTTCTGTGTGTTTGGCTTTGTTTAGCTTTACCATCACTAGTCTATTCCTTGGATTGCTCTTTTTTTTTTTTCCATAGAAAAATTTATTGGCACGCTTATTAGCCTAACAGTCGTGCCAATTGGTGCTAGTTTCCAGTTTACTACCCGCGCCAATCCTGTTATGGCGCTAGTTTCCACCTGACAGTCACGCCAATCCTGAAGGTGCTAGGGTTTGCTCTGTTCTGAGCTTTCTGAGCTTGATCTGTGATTTTGGTTTCATTTATTTGACTGCCTGAGTGTTTTGGAGCCTTTTTTGACTGACTGTGACCTTCATCCTTTGGTTTTTTGCCCGTTTCTATCAATTTTACATTCTAGCCCTAGGGCATCTAGGCGCTATTGTGCGTCAAGCCTCCCTTGGGAGTTTTTGGTTTCTATCTGTTCAGTCAACTTTGTGATTGCTTATCTGCATTAGTTTGGTGGTTTTCTATCATTTTATTGTGTTATTTGAGTGATTGGCTTCTTCTTCATTTGAATTCCGCTTGGTCTCGCTTTGAGCCTAGATTACATGGTTCATTTGAGTCTTGGAGATTCTGCTTGAAGTGGTGAGTCTGCTCTTGGTTGGGAGAAATTCTTTGTTTTTTCATTTTCAGGCGTTGGCACTTGTTTTCAGTTAGAAACCCGCGCAAATTTTCCATTGGCACTAGTTTTCAGTGAGCAAGTCGCGCCAGTTGGCACTAGTTGTCAATGATAAAGTCGTGCCAATTTCAGGGTGTGCGGAAATTGAGATTTTTTCCCTAAATCCTTCACCAGTGTGTCTTTCCCTTTCGGTATTTTCACTGTATGAGCATAGATTACATTGCTCATTGTTTGATATGTCTCCTTTTTATGATTATTTGATGTAAAGGGGAATGAATGCCTTGTTTTGATCTCATGCTTTGGAAGTCCTCTTTGTGTTTGACCTCATATGTCTTGTCAACTTTTGAGGAATTTTGTTACAAAGTGTTTGAAACAACGATTGCATTCTTAGTGTTTGATTACATCCTTTTTGCATTCATCCTTCCATTAAGAAGATTTGTGTTCTTTTAGTTTTCGTCTCATAGTTTGCTTTTCGTTAAAATGCATTAGATCACATTGCATTGAAAAGTATTTTTTGAGATCCATCATTGAACTTAGATTACATTGTTTAATGACTGAAAACTAGAAATCGCATTGAGTGCATTCTCTTTCATTAAAAGCATGCATTAAGTAGATTCTCATTTCATCGAAAAATGCATTGAGTGCATTCTTATCATTTGAAAAGAAAAAAAGGGAAATTGTGCATAGATTACAATCGCATAGTTTTCGAAAAGAGGATTTTCCATAGATTACATTGCATTATTTGCATCGTTGAATTTTTGAAATTACTTTTGGATAGTGAAAGTCATCTAGTTTGGAAAAAATTTCACTTATTCCTGGTTAAAGTTAGTTTCCTTAGGGTGTTGTTCTGAAGATCATTTCTGATGGCAACTTTTCCGGAGTACACCAACCAAGGAATCCCCTCCGATGGGAATCCGGGTCTTTTTCATCCTTTTGGGAATGTTGGTGCTCCTTATATGGCAACGTTGTCCCTTCCTGGGTTAACTGTTGGGTTGCCTGTTTGGTTGTTCTCAACTTCTGTGGTCCCGAATGTCCCGCCTACTGTTCAATCAGTTTCTTTACCTAAACAACATCATTTTGAATCCAAGGTGGACCTCTCCCCTTCTTCGCCTATTTCTGCATCCTCCTCTTCTACTTCGCCTGGTGAAAGTCTGGATTCGAGTAACCAGGTGTCTAAGAAGAAGAAGAAGAAGTATGATAAAGGAGAGGCTAGCTCTACAGCTATTGTGCCTAAGAATTCTCCTCTTGATAAACCTTCCAACCCTCCACGAAAAGTCAAATTTCCTTGCATGTTGTGCACAGGGAACCATCTTCTTCGAGACTGCCCTAGCATTCCCAAGGTGCTTGAAGTATGGTCCAATGGTCGTCCGTCGTTTCCTTTCTCTTCCGAGAGTCAGGTTGGGGGCATGTCTTCAACTGGTACTGGTAAGGCTCCTAAGAAGCAGGGTAAGCTTACCAATCCCTGTAAGTTTTGTGAAGGGCACCATGCCATTCACCTTTGTTCGTATATGGATGAAGCCAAGAGAGTTTTGGACAACTCAATTGTTTCTACACCACACCTTCCGGCTGGTTATAAACATCTTTCTTTGAGTCCTTCACCAGTTGATCCTATGATTGGTCAAGAGTCATCGTTGGTCAATCCCGCTCCTCCAGAAATTCAAATTTAGGAATCCATTCCCGACCAACCATTGGTCGTGGGATCGGTTGAACTGGCCCCGTCTACGGTGCACCAGGTATTTTTTGTTGAGAGTGGACCTCACATCCCTCAGGTTCTTCTTGTTTCTTCAGATTCTTCAGACTTGGAGAAAGATTCTCCTATCCTTATATCTCAAGAAGCTTCTTCTCCGCCTCCCGTGATGGAAGTCCCGGAGGATACTCCACCCACCTTCGAGATGGAGGTTGTGGAGGATGCTCCTTCTTCTTCTGTAACACCAGTGGAAGACCATCTCGGTTTGATGGTAGCCCCTCCGAGTAGTTTGGTCGCTTCCTTTGATTGGAATCGATTTCCGGGAAACTGCCTTCATTCTTATGTGCCTTTCGAGATAACGGTACAGGCCTTTGGTCTGGTCGTACCTAGCACTGTTATAGATGAAGGCACATCTGTTAGTGTTCTATCCTCAACTACTTGGCAAGATTTCGGTTCGCCGCCGCTTGTGCTTGTTACACAGAATCTGTTGGCATTTAACAGAAAAACGAGTCAACCATTAGGGATCCTTCCAAGGTTACATGTTACTTTGGGGGGTAAAACCATCCATATGGACATGATGGTTGTTCCAAGCCCTTTGGATTTCAATCTGCTTTTGGGGCGCGATTACACCTATGCCATGGGAGCGCTTTTCTCCTCCCTTTTTCGTGTGGTCTCTTTTCCACATGAAGGATGGATTGTGACCATTGATCAGCTTTCGTTCTTTGGTCCTGATGTGGCAGCTGGCCCGCCATCATCCCTTCCTAGTTTTTATCCACCCGTTGCATCTGCCCCACTGTAGGTAAACTATGTGGCTACCTACCTCGTGCATGTAATCAGTGATGATGCCGTCGTGCATAGTGTGCTGGGGGCATTGGGTCCTAATTTCCGAGATGTTTTCCTTCCATCGGGAGTGGAACTCTTGGAAGCGATGACTTCTTGTTCATTATGATGAGGTCGGTCGGAGCATGGTTCTTTTATTTTGTCAAGCTCCTTAAAAAATGAAACCGGGTCTGGTCAAAGTAGAGTTCATTTCCTTGTGTCAAGCTCCTTAAAAAATGAAACAAGGTCTGTCGGAGCATGGTTCTTTTCCTGTGTCAAGCTCCTTAAAGAATGAAACCGGGTCTGGTCAGAGCAGAGTTCATTTCCTTGTGTCAAGCTCCTTAAAAAATGAAACAAGGTCTGTCAGAGCATGGTTCTTTTCCTGTGTCAAGCTCCTTAAAAAATGAAACCGGGTTTGGTCAGAGCAGAGTTAGTTTCCTTGTGTCAAGCTCCTTAAAAAATGAAACAAGTTCCGTCGGAGCATGGTTCTTTTCCTGTGTCAAGCTCCTTAAAAAATGAAACTGGGTCTAGTCAGAGCAGAGTTCGTTTCCTTATGTCAAGCTCCTTAAAAAATGAAACAAGGTTTGTTGGAGCATGGTTCTTTTCCTGTGTCAAGCTCCTTAAAAAATGAAACAAGACCGTTGGAGCAGAGTTCATTTTCTTGTGTCAAGCTCCTTAAAAAATGAAACAAGCCGGTCGGAGAAAAGTTCCTTCTATTGTGTCAAGCTCCTTAAAACATGAAACAAGGTCATCTGAGGATAGTTATTTTAATTTTTCAACCTCATTAAAACAATGAAACACGTTCCTGTTCAATTCGAGTCTTTGATAAGATCTCGTAAAATCCCAGTTGAATTTCTCTCTGGATCTCGTAATTTGAACCTTCACTCCATCTGCCTTTCATATGGACTATATTTCAAATAAATTTAACTGAGTCACCATGTCAGAAATGCTTACTTTTCACAGGTTTGTTTCATTTCTGCTTCAAAACAACCATCTCATATTTTACCCCTTTGGGATTATTGTTTGAGCTAAAGTTATTTTTCTGGGATGAGTTTGGTTTTCTCATTCCATCATCACTATCCGCTAATATCCTGAGGAAACCGTCACGAGTGGTCTTGAGTACGCCTTCTAACTTTTATTCTATCGCCGTAGCAGCTCACCCATTACCAACCCAGCTATACCCTTTATACCACTCGCTCCTCCAGGAGGAGTCACCAGCTCTTCCTGATTTCACAATTTAAAGATTGTCAGTCACTTTTTTTTTTGATCTCATAGCACACGGGCCCACATCTACCCAGTATACGTTTACCCCTTTTTCGGGCTGGGATAGATTATTTACGAAAAAGGAATACCCTAGCCTATTGTGACTAGGAGGTTTTCTCAGACATAGTTTTCTACCTTTTCGGGTCTGAGGAACTATTTACAAAAAGGGACCATTGGAGTTTACTTTTCCGCTGTCTTTTCAAACTCTCTAAATATGAAAAGATGCCGAGTTATTCCTTTGTCAGAATCGTTAAACCCTGATGACATTGGATTCAGTCGTAATGACGATATTTGAGTTTTTCCTTCCTAGGGCTCGTTAAATGTACTAGGATGGATTCGTCCGAAGGACGGACTTATATGACAAGAATATGGTATCCTCTTCAAGCTTGTGTAAAAATAAAGAGGTACTCTCCGGAATGGTGGGGAAAATGGAACCAAAATCGTTGTCTTGTCGGCAATATGTCGTTCTTGAACACTTGTATGCATTCGTGTCGGGTTGGGGACATCTCATCTCGTTTTTCCACTTGCCTACGTGGGTTTGGGTAATCCCTTTTGACCTCTCATCTGCTCTTTGCCTTGTCATCATGACCTTTGATCTTTTGATGTCAAATACTGCCAAATCCATTGTCGTGCCGCCGATATGTTCAAGAGAAGTTGACCTCTACAAATTTAAACCTTCCTCTGATTATCATCTAATCCTGATTCACAAAGACATTATGTTCCTTTGTCTCACGTCGATGATGTGGGAAACACTATGGCCCACCTTCGATCAAGATCACTTCCTGTTGACTTCAGCTCATTATCCAGGAAGTTGATCTAGAGATTCCATTCTGGTACCTTATAGCCTGCATGCCTCAATGGAAGGTTCTTCGCGTTCGACGTGAGGTTTTCATCATTGGCCTCCGATTGAGTGATTCTATGGGTGTTTGACACCAGCTCACTGATTCACATGACGTAGATTGTACCTATAGTACCTTGAGGGCCATTATCATTATTGGTGGTACCTCTTGTGTCTGTTAACAACTTTTATCATTGGCTGGTGATCAGGCGATGTTCTTGCATGTTTGACTTCAGCTCACTTATTCACATGCTTGAACTTGTACTTTGTTCGGGTCGAGATGGAGCGCAAGACCCTGGATTTTGTCTGTTGGGATCCAGGCTATGATTTTGTGGATTATTATGATTGGTTACATGACTCACTGATTGGATGGCTGCGACCATACCTGAGTCTCTTTATCGATCCTTATTGGATGGCTGCGTCCATGCCTTGGATCTGGATTATTGTATACTCTGTTATGGATGGCTATGCCCATACCACATATATATCATGTATTTGAGATATCAGTTGTACTTCTATACGCAGGTTTTCCGACGACAGTGTTTTCATTTGGACACATTCTCGTAAAGCATTTCACCCCTCTCTCTCTTTCGGGCCTCATGCTTTAGGGGGCATCTGTTACACAGAAATTTGTCACTGTCCCTACAATTCCCCATCCTGCACATTGGAGGGCTTATTCCGTGACTTGTGAGCAGTGACATGATCTGAAAACACTTTCATGGCATTCCCCTAGACATGGACTTTCATTCCCCTGAAGACAGCTCCTTGTGAAAAACACTAAAAATAGCCTTTTCATCCTTGGCGCGACTAGCCATTGTTATACTCGCGCCAATAGAGGAAATATTCCAAAGAGAGCGCGCCAATTGGCGCTCTATCTCAGAGTCGCACTCGTGCCAGGCTTAATAAAGGGTGTTTTAAAAAAAAAAATGGCGGAATATTGACTCCAACCAACTCCTGAACTGGTCTCTAAATTGAGTTGGGACGTTTGGCTCCAAATTTCCATGTAGAGGAAGTAGTTTGCCAGCTCTCATGGAAGCTTCCTTGAGGATAGGGCCAATCCCATGATTGTAGGGATCCCAACTCCTCTTGCACCATCTAGATAAGCTTGCCATTTCCCTTTGCAAGCTAGTCTCCAAGAATCTCCAAGAGTCTTCATAGCCTAAAGAATGCTGCAAGAGCTTTGATATTACTCATAGTGCCAAATCCATAGCGAGGAGATTGACGATCGAAGAGAGAGGCTTGTCCCCATTCCCGACAAGCTTTACTAAGATGTATTCCGCTGACGACCTGCCGAAGGAAGGTTCAGCGTCAGAGCCTGGTTGTATTTTCCTTTGATGAATTAATGATAAGCGACTATTGGTTATGGTTCCACTTGTATTGTTCATTATGATCATGACTTGTGTCTTCTCTGACTGATACATAATTGCATATATCGAGTTTTACGCTTGTGTTTGTTGTGTTCCTTGCGTGTGCAGGTGTTCGATCGCGGCGAGCGAGAGGATTTTGATCTATCAGAGCAAAGAAACGGGAGCGTCATCTTCCCTGCAAACAACATCATTGGACTTGAGGTAGGCCTTCTTCGCAAGTTGGTTTATTGTAATTAGGAACCTGTGCCTTGGCGTGATATGATTATTGCTAGACCCGATCTGGGCTAGTAGGGATCGCCTCTGTCCGCAGAGGGGATTTACCTCCACAACACCTCTATCCATCCGACCTTTACCAGCGGGAAGGGGGGGGGTGGGGGGTGGGTGTTCGAAAAGTGGTTTCCTCCACACTGGTCCCACATCGGTGTTTAAACCCCTAATATTTTAATACCCCCCACCCCTCCAACCCCCCCCCCCCCCCCCCTCGCCCTGCCCCTAAAATCTGCCAAACCAACCCATTTTACCACTCTCCTTCCCACACGCTCCCCTCCACTCTCATCTCGACATGTGGCCAAAACCGTTATTTTATTAGATGACTTCTTGGGGTACCATTCAAACATCTAATGGACTCGCACCCCTAACGGAAACATCTCCACCTCCATCATACCCACTTCAGCAAATTCCACTTATAATTTGAAGATGACATGCAACCCTACCTCCTGAAATGTTTTGGGAATTTTTCCTGGCTTCAATACCCTTCATCTCACCCTCCTAAACGTACCCTAACCCTTCTCTATTTTTCCAAATTCACAGTCCACATACCCACTACATCTAAACATCTAGGGTTTCATCCTTTTGATAGACATTATGGAGAGTGAGAAGAAAATATAAAAAGGAGGGCACTACATCATATTTGAGCCCTCCACATTGCAAGAAATCAATGCCTCATATTTTTCCAAGGATGAGTCTTCGAAAGCATGAGGAAGGTTTTTCGATCAGATACAACTATCACAAACATACTTCTAAGCCAAGTATAATTCATTCTACTTCAACCTATTTGAAGACTTTCACTCTTATTCAACTTTCTCCAGATTAGATCTTCTAGATGTCAGCAACATGCTTCTTGTAGATTAATTAGTTTAGAATGTATTTAGGTGGACCAAGCTCATTGAGATTTAATGTAAAAGCTATTATAATTAGCTATTAGGCTATGTGGAATAGTAGATAATTATCAATTTGTACTAGGAAAAGGAGGCCTATGAGCCTCTCTTGTATATATTGATGTTATTATATTGAAAAAGGGATTCGACTCCTTTGTAGTAGGCCTGGGTACAGTGTTTATGGATATTAATGAAAGGTATTCTTCAGTGCAAAAGTTTATTTCTCACACCATAGATTTAGTAGGCCATGTTTGTTCATTTTTTATTGTTATTCTTTCAAATCTATAAATTTTTTATTTTACACAAAATTTATATTACTTATGCTTTGTATTCCCTACATCAAAAAACTACTCTCTTTACTGTGACCTTTGCACTAGATTCATCCCATAGATGCTCAATGTTGATTGCATCTCATTTTATTTTTCAAAATAATTACAGAATTCATCTTTCATGATCTATAATTAGTAATGTACTGTTGACTTTAAGAGTTACAGAATTCACTTCTTCAAGTGCTTTATAACAGTTCTCTATTTGTTTTCTTGCTTGTTCTATCTATTACTACAACGACCAATCTTTGTTTGAACAAAAATCAACTCTACTGCCTCTGTTTCCATTATTTTTATCAGCAGTCACTGAAGGTCTTCCTCAAGCTTCAAATTCATGACTCCATAGCCCAATGGTCTACTCCTTTTCAAGTCTTACCACTCATCTTGTCCTACTACCACAGATCTAGCCTCTATATGAGCTTTATTGTACATATATGAAAGTATATTTGAGAGGAAGACCCCTCTATATTGAAGGGCTAGAATTCAATCCCAAAGTGGTATGAAATGGTTACCTCCATATTTTAGCTTACACAACCCAGCTAAAATTACAGAGTGATAACAAAGGGCTTCCTCAAAAACATCGCTAGAGGGTCTTTTCCTTGTAGTGAATCATGCAGTCTGAAAAACTTCTTCATGCCAAGTAACCATGCCTTTGAATCAGGTGGTTTCTTCATCTCTCCGTCAAATGTAGGTGGTTTTTCCTTTTTAAATTCATCCAGAAAATTTCCCCTATTAATCCTCCTGTAAGGATCATACCGATGACTATCATGGTGCCTATCTGAACCAGAACTAGAATGATAACTATGTATGTCACCTTGCCTATCCAGAGTGTCCAACAATCTGCCATCTTTAACCCTACCCTCCCTATCTAACCTATCACCACTGGGAGACCTACTGGCATATGCTCCATTGGTCCCATCCTCCTACCCATATATGATCCTAAGTGGACCTTGTTTCTGCAAATATGACAAAATTTGGAGGATGGTTGCATTAACCTCTGCTTGTTTTTCCTATGCCTGTATAATTTTGTCATTATTTTCCTTACAACTCCTTATTTATTCCTTTAGAATTCTTAGTGTATCTCCCAAATCATATGAATTCCCAACACCATGCTGCCCATATGACTCATAGGGATAATATTTGTAGTCTAACTTTCTTCTATTCATTTTTTATTTCTTCCTGTAATGTACAATATGTCAGCTAAACCAATTCATAAATAAACCAACGTACCTTAGTGTAATTTGGGGAGGATACATCCTGAAAGATCAACCAATAAACGAAATACATGTATAAACATAATTATAATAGCATATAAATTGGTACCACGTGGTATACTAGGACATAGATATCAGTCTAGTTCGAGTCCAATCATGGATTCATAACCATACCAACTACACAAGATGACCTAATGCATAACCATACCAATTCAACTTTACCTCACACCATCACAAGCACATAACATACACAAACATAAGTGACATGTAACCAAGCATGAACGACCAATGAATGTTCAACATATAACATCACACAACAAGCATACAAAGACACTACACAAGCATGACCAATATGTGACCTAGCATTCACAATAAATTCATATAAAACATGTTCCAAAATGTAAGCAAGATTTCACGTACAATACATAAGAAATAACAACACACAATCAAATATACCTTCATGAAAACATATTGACGACGACACCATAAGAAGTTCCATGGAAACACTCTGGCACCATGGATAAGACCAAATGGATGCATCAACCACATACAACATAGGTATAAAATAACATAAGAAATTGACACAAAATCATGACCAACACACCATCCATCTAGTCCAAGGGTTGAACCATGCTCTGATACCACTCTGTAACACCCTCTTCCCACATCTACCCAAGTAACTAGACAACCATGGTAAATATGTGACAAGAGGCTACTAATATGATATTCAACCTCCTATATGACTTTGAGGAAGTGGAACCAACGGAAACATGAAAAACAGACCTTATACTGCATCAATGACATCTCCAAGAGGTAACCGAACCTTCCAGGGCCCTATTCCCTGAGGGGGAACTTATGTTTTACCTATTTGAGGCTTAGTGGTAGGAATTTAAGGGAAAGGGGGTAGTTATATACCCTTAGCCATAGTATTTCCTTGTCAAGGCTGAAATTATGGCCCCAAAAGTTCAATATTGTGCTTGCATGCTCGGGATTCATGCCACATTTTCAGCCCCTCAGCCCAGATCACTTCCCAGAACTTCCTGTAACTTCAGGAGAGGGTAAATAACATTAAAAAAAATACAAGGAAGGAATCACATCATCAGGAACTTGTCCTACCCTACCCATCCATGACGGGAAATTTTTCAAGATAGTCACAAACATTGCATCTACAGGTTTAAACAACATAATTAAACATAGGGATCCAATACAAATCTGAGAATAACTAAGAGTAATTTATCCCCTACATGATAAGCTACAATACATTCCATTTGATCATAGATACACTATGCATTCATTTCCAGAAAAAAACATAGATAGATTTATACATCATCATTGATCAAATACATGCTTATAACCAACATATAAAAAACATAAATACATTGGATATAACAACAAATAAATCCATACATAAACCAATACATTTTCATACTGAATACCATAGGAATTAACTCTTCATTTATGGGTGTAAAACCCAAACTGGAGATGGGACTTCCATGTTCCACCTGACCATAGATTGGCTTAGCCAAGTCTCACTTAAGCCAATCACCCTCGCGCCATATTCCAAGCATGAATGTGGGAATTTTTCAAACACATCAATCAACACCAAACCAGGGCTCCAGAGACTAACCCATACCAACCCCAAAACTAGTGATTCCACCTCATGGGCAGACATCACTAACTATCAGGCGTTCGTCTCCACCCAAGTTGCTCTGGGGATCCAAAGTGTTTGTTCCAACCAAGGCACCAGGACTAGTAACTCAACCCTAGTTGTTCTTGGGCTCCAAAGTGTTTGTGCAAACAAGGCTCCAGGACTAGTAACTCAACCCAACAGTTGTTCGACGGGCTCCAGAGCGTTTTTCCAACCAAGGCTCCAGGAAATAATAACTCAACCCAAAAGCAAAAGGAAACATGAGAACCATACCATGGCTATCCAAGAAATGGCAAGGCTAGGAAATCCACATGCATAGATTATGCATGCCAAAAATATTGAGGAAAACATACATGCAACTTGGTACATGCAATAAAATCTCATTATAGTTTTTGATCCTAATGTCCACCTGCACTTTCCTACTCTTCCTTTGCCTTCTTTCTCTAAATCACCAAGTATTCACTCTCTCCAATAGTGCTCCAAGAAAAATCTAAGTATCCAAGAGTGTGAGAGAGAGAGAATAATGAGAGACCTCCAAAAATGCACCGATAAAAAGGTACCAATTGATCCTCAGAAGCCTTTTTATAAAAGAGGCCTCTATTTTCTTCATTTTCCATTGTTTTCCTTCAATTTACTCTTCACAAACTCCGTGACCTTCATCCCTTTTCTCCTAAATATTTTTTTCCTATTTAATTCTTTAGCCATATACTTTATCAATTTCCTTAGCCATAATAAAAAATGTGAACACCCACACTAGGATGTTTTCCCCAATATTTAGCTTAGAATACATTTCCCATCAACCGTGGTTATTATTTTAACTTTATTACATGGAATTTTCACCAGGGTTGTTACAGATGTTAACTAAATATTGATTTGAGTTTGATGCAAAAATACAAGCATGGAGAATACTACTAGATTCCCTAGGGCAGCCCAACAAGATTGAAAAAGTTCATGATTCATGTTAGCCCCCTATGAATTTTTTGACAAGAAAACAGGGAGCTAAATTGTTTTTTCTGAGCCTTCAAGGAATGCATTTCCTATGAAAAAACATCATCCTTGAAGCCTCCCTGGGCCTCTTCCCTCTTATTTCATTCCCACTTAACCTCTATCTCTTCACCTTTCTCCCCTCTCTTAATTCCTTCCTAAATCCTTTAAATCATCTCCATTCCCCTTTAAACCTCACAAACACCCTTTGTTAGGCCAAGTAACCCCTTTTACTCTCTATCGTTGCCTCTTTTTGGCCTTAAAATGCACTGAAAATAGGCCAAAAAGCCCATATTCCTCATATATCAGGCTAGCCCCTTCGGCCCAGCCCCAAAAACACTTCCCCACATGACCCGGGCGCTAAACCCAAGCACTAGCTCGTAAAGTGCTTATCGCAATCAGATAAATGGTCGGGAGCACATTCTTGTGTTAAAACAAAAGCTTCGATGCGATGATGCTTTTGTTCTATGGGTCTCGGGAGTGCTATCCACCGTCGATTCACCTTTAATCCGACGACCATCGCAAGTCCCATCTCACTCACATTCCCCCGTTCACCCCTCCGATCACATATCAACCGTCGATCTGATCTGCAGATCGATGGCCCACAAATCAGCCGCTTCGGTGGTCCCCGCGGTCAATCACTGTACAAAACTGGCGGTTTTGATCGCACTGCCTTTGGAAGGAAGGCTATTTTCCTCATTTGATCGCGATCAACGCCACAAGACGACATGTGGCTTTAAGCTGTTTTTAAAACCTGCCCTCCCTGGGCGTTAAAGGTCGACTATGGGCCCAGTGCGATATTGACGTACGCCATCCGATTTGAGGCTGACTCATCGAACGGTGATTGCGCCCAAAAGAAGCTCGGGGGATAAACTAATGAAAACAAGACCCCTGGCCCACAATCAATCTCCTTGCGACCCTCCGACGCGATCGCATCTGTTGAACTCCTCCTGAGATCCGATGATCTGAAATGAATCGTCCTCTGCCCATGACTGGGTCCCACCATCCAACCCATTTCATATGTTTTACATGCATTTCCTTTGTAGTTCGATTCAAAGGACCAAACCTTTGCTTTGCATTAACATCCTATCGCCCCGCCTACATATTTAACCTCCACCGTTGATCATCACCATCTCGTCTGATCGAACGTTCCGCGTGCATTTCTCCACCGAACCTCCATTTTACTGCATTTTTCACCTATTTTCCCAACGACCACTATTTCCACTGTTGCACCACCTATCCTCCAGGCCTCCACAACATTTCTTCCGCCAACCCTAGTTTTTACAATTGGTTTATTTCATTGTGCAGGGTTGTTACAGGGTGATAAATCCACTCCGAGTTCCACAATCACAGCACACTGTGGTTCTGAAATACAGAGAGGCCATCACAGCCGCAGCCAGTGTATCAGCAGCAGGGATTAATGGGGTTAAAGCCCGTAATTGAATACTTAACACTTAATCCCATGTTTAGAGGACAAAGACGCAGTTTGAAGACCAAACAAACAAAAACTATATATCAATGTCACCATCAGCAAAACGTTCTTTCCCATGAAAGGACGAAGTGCCCATACTGTTTTCATTCTATACCGTGTTCCAGAAAAGATCTCTCCCCTGAAAACAATCTTGATGCTACCAGAAGCATTGGTTACATAGTATGGCAGACCCTAGAATCATTGATCTGACTTTTGTTTAATTCACCAGAGTACCACAAGTACTGCAGCTGAGAATACATCAAAGACATACCTGGAGTAAATTTCAGCCTGTTTAAGACCACTCTTTCACCCAAAGAGTACTGATGATTAATGCACAGATATTAAAATAGAATGGGTCTCGAGCCCCTCTTCCTACTCTGTTTTAATGCCTCATTTAGTGTTTCATCTACCTCCTCTTCCTCTCTTTCTGATATAAAAAACTCATGAGAAAACATTGAAATGGTTGTTGATCGGATATCTATGAACTGTAAGTTATTTCTCTTGAGACATAGTTCTGTGTGTAAAGATGTAAGATATGCTGAGGAAGATGTTTTCAGACTGAATATCAAGTTGTTGGTAATGTTGTACATGACTGGTGTTGCTCTTTAATATGACAAGCACATTTATTTGGATCCTAATTTAAAGCAGCGGTGATGTTTTTCTATCTTTGTCCTTGTTTTCCTTTGTAGTTCATCATATTTCATTTCTTCTAGCACACATCAGAAATCTAGTTTAGGATATACCCTCGCACGGTACCCTAAGCTTCTTCTCTCCCTGCCTTTAATTTTTTCTGCTATAGCTGTTATCTGAGCACTGATTCAAGTTAATTTAACTAGTGTAGTGGCTAAGATTTACTACTAGCTGATGTATGAATTAATGAATCTGTTATTAGATGCTCTTCTTAGGCTTTAATTGAATGAATCGGGACACTTGGAGTTTAGAAATTTGTCTCTGTCTCACTAGGATCCTTTTCAATTAATTGAACCTTTCTAAGTTCCCTTAAGCTGGATACCAAAGCATTGAGAGTTCAAAGTCTCTCTCTGATCTCAGGTTTTCACCTTTGTGTTTAAATCTTTAATGCTTCCTTGTCTGAAGACTTAAAATTTTAGGTTTTAGATCATAGGTTTTCCAATGGCATGTCCTGTCCCTGGGTCCGATTCCTGAAGGGTCACCTTGGAGGTTTCCTTGCTTTCACCTTCTCTCTTGCCATTCCACGCCACACTATCATCTTTAAGATCCAATGCTTTAGATGACTAGCCCAACTAAAAGCCTACATATTGAATAGCAAGTAAACCCTTTCCTGACTCCATTTCCCAATGGTCTCGAGTTTTCTCTGAGTTATCTCTCATTTTCCTAAAATCCTCTTTGCTCATCCTTGTCTTATATTGAACCCTTCTTTCCTGATTCCCAACAGCCAAACAAAAATCAAACAAACAAACCTCGTGCCTATAACTAGCCTAATATCTTAACTTTTGAGCTTCAAAGACATAAAACCTTTGCCTATATAGAGAGATCCCTCTTTGGACCCAGGAGGGCTAGATCTTGAGGTCTAAAAGCGGTTCTGATGGTGTCTCATCTTTTGGTATTGCCAAACTTGCCAAAACATGGGAACCCCAACATAATGGCGACTCCGCTGGGGAACAAGAGCAATTATCGACTCCTTAGGTTGGCAAGAATCACCGCGTAGAGATGCGTAAAATCTTAAGTCCTCCACCTGGCGACTCCACAGCACCTAAATGATTAGAAGACTCCACTGGTGATCAGTAGGCATGCTGATTATCTTGGTTCACATAAGACTCCAGTGGGAGACCAGAGTCCACAAAAACATCAGCCATAACAGAAGTAACAAGTAGGGTTAAGCTGTTTTGTTGGAAAACATCATTCTGGCTTCAAGAACCATTCACACAAGAGCTTATCCTAACACAAAATCACCTGAAATAGTTGACAACCCTGAGAGAATCCTAAAGAAATATCCTACGCCTAAAATACCAACTATTTCCAGTCATATCCATAAAGCTAACTCTGCACCAGAATAATTCACAGCTCTATCAGACCCACTCTTTGACCTAGACTCTCAAAACAGTTTACCTAGGACTAGGTCATTCAATGCTCTAGACCAGCCAGACCTTGAGCTTCTTGGTTCACCACCTCAAAGTGGTAAACACATTAGGGATAGAGATACCCCTCCATATACACCTCTTTATATTCACTTCATTCAAAACTTGGGACTCAATCATCCTAAATCATCTCAACAGACTGTTGTTGGTCTAGGTATTCCTGTCATTTACATACCTGGTGCTCAAGCCAACCCCTTACCTCCTCAAAACATCATCATGGAAGCCTGGGATGCACCTCTGGTGTTACCCCAACCTCCAGTGACCTTACCCAATGATTACCAATCAAAGATCCCACATTTCACTGCAAAAGAGTCCATTATAGCTCAGCACCATGTAGATAGGATGGAGGATTTCTTTGACTACATGGAGATAAATGATGAGAAAGTCAAAATGAGAATATTTGCCCAGAGTTTAGGAGGTGATGTGAAGAAATTGTTTAAGGGCCTACCTCCTAATAATATCCAATATCTACCCTCCTTATATTAGACCTTCATAAATAAATGGGAAGTTAAGGCCAACCCTCTCCAAATCTTAGCTGAATACAAAAACCTAAAAATAAACGTAGGAGAGAGTGTCCGTGACTATTCTACCAGGTTCAACAGCGTTTATAATGCTCTTCCTCCGCACATGAAACCTCCCCAAGGTATGGCTCTAGTGAAATATCCTGAAGGCTTTGATGCTGACATGGCTTACCAGCTTAGGGAGAGAGATTACAACACATTGGAAGACATGCAAAAAGGAGCAATGAGTATAGAGGATAACCTGATTGAGAAGAAAGCCAGAATGAGGGCTGAGAAGAGGGTAACATATAGAGATGACACCATGGCTTCCACATCTAACCCCAATTTTGACCGTCAATCTAAAAATGTGGAAAAGCTACAGAAAATGATGGAAAAAATGGTTTTCACAGTTAGTAATCAGAACATAAACCAAAATCATAACCAGAACCAGAACTTTAGAAGGAACAATACCATTCCCAACAGACAAAGAGAATCAAATCCACAAGTTATACCCCCATTCCAAGAGAACTTCCTTGACGAGGATGAGGGGATTATAGAAGGGTCTATGGAAAACACAATAAATATGTTTGGGATGGATAACTCAATTCTCAACTATTACACAGAAGAAGATCAACCCTCACCCTCATATTGGGATGAGGAAAGAATAGAATCTGAGGATTATAGGCTTGGATTTGAAAATTCCATCATGCAGGTCAGAGAACAGTATGGGCTTAGAAGCAAAAAGAGCTTAGACAATTCCAAATCCAAAGCTTCAGAGATTACCATTGAGAAAAGGCCTAAGAAAACTTCTAAAGAAAATGTTGAAAGTAACAAATCAACAGCTGAAAGTTCTGGGAAGGACAAAGGAAAGGACAACCAAATCATTGATAAACAAGGTCAACCAACTAGCAGCACTAGCACTAAAGTTAGTGCTCCTAATAAAACAGTCCATAACACTGTACATAGTGAGAATATGCACACTGATTCAACCACTAAGATAGTGGCTAATAAAGCAGATTTGAGCGTTACAAAGAGTCAAACTCTCTTCAATTTGGAGAGTGAGATTGAAAAAATTAAAATCTCTGTCCCACTCTCTGAGCTAACCACTCAGGATGTATATAAAGGCCAAATTTTGAAAGCCTTAAACCTTGGGGAAAATAGTGACACTGTCAATCTAAGTGATGATCAACCAGCTCTTCTGTTTGGTCCAAAAATAGAGGGGAAGTTTCAGGAAGGGGTCTTACCTCCTTTTTATATCAGCCTCAATGTCCATGAAAAGATCCTACACAACGCGATGCATGAATCTGGGGCATCACACAACTTAATGCCTAAGGTAGTTATGGAGAGGTTAGACCTAGAGATAACCCATCCCTATAAAGACCTCTATTCATTTGATTCTAGCAGGGTAAAGTGTCTTGGCCTGATCAAAGACCTATGTGTGAACTTAACCTAGATTCCAGCCAAATGTATGGTTATGGATGTTGTAGTGGCAGATTTTCCACCTAAGTATGGTATGCTATTGTCAAGGTCATGGGGAGCTAAGCTGCAAGGTACAATGCAAATGGATGGGGCATATGCCACAATCCCTATCTTTAGCCAGCTTAGGAGACTATATAGAGAGGCAAAAATGAAGTTCCTGGTCAGCATCCCTGAGAAGCCTGAAAATTCACCTCTGTACTCTGTACACACAGATCTGGAATCCCTTATCCTTTGCAACGATGAATCCTTAGAAGAGCCAGAACCAGAAGACAGAGGTACGAACAATGAGATAGCACCCATAGATTTCAACATAATGGCCACTTTAGACTCAGAAGAAAACGAGGTTGAGACCTGTGGATAGTGCACCAAAAACGAAACTCCGAGTAAACAAGAAACAGGATGTAAACAGCTGGCTAGTCACCCCTCACAAAATCATACACCACACGAAGAACGAAACCATCCACAGTCCAATTCATACCCTGTAACACAACAAACCAATGAGACCCGCATTAGGGAGGGAAATGATGATAAGCCCGAGAATGAACCCTTATGGGAAATGAATTTTGATGGGTCGTGCACCAGGATAATGGCAGGAGCAAGAGTGTGGGTACATAACACAGAGAGTGACTATGCAGAGAGTCATGCCTTCAACCTGAACTTCAAATGTACAAATAATATCGTGGAGTATGAGGCTCTTATCCTCGGCTTGAATCTATTGAAAAAATTAGGAGCCCGTAGAATAGCTGTACATGGAGACTCTGAGTTGATCATAAAACAAGTGAATGGTGAATACACAGTGAAACACCCTAGGCTGAAAGCGTACAAGAATGACGCTATGGATTTATTAAATACCTTTGTGGAATATGAACTAGTGTTTATTCCTAGGAGTCGGAATGTAATTGTGAATGGATTAGCCTGTATAGCTAGTTCATATCACAAGCCTCCCAGTGACCAACAAATCATCATTCAGACGAAGTTCAGATTTGCAGTACCTGATAATGAGAAATATTGGCAGGTTTTTGAGGGAGATAAGCAGATTGAGGATTTCCTAATAGGCAGGAACGAGTTTGAATTTTTCAATTCAGACTCTAAGTCCAATGATAGTCATCTAAGTGAAGAGCCCTCGGACGAGGAAGAACCACCCTGTAACATAGAAATAAACACTTTAAACGAACAGATTGGAAATCAAACCGAAGAATGTAAAAACGCAAATAATGAGGAAATAGAAGTGCTACAGGAAAAAGATAAAAGTAAACCCCGAGGTTTGGCACCTTTAGAAGATCTTTTCGACTTCGATGATGTAGTGAAAAAGCCCACGATAGAACACTCAGACTCTGATGTCGAGGAATGCAATATAAGCACTGAAAACAAACCCAAGATGATTAAACTGGCTAAGTCTTTACTCGCAAACATGAAAAAGAAATATATTGACTTATTCAAGGAATTCATTGATGTGTGTTACACCATTTTTTGGTCATCTAACCTATTGTTATTAGATGAACCCAAGTACACCATGTAAGACCAATTTTACCCTAAGTAAAATTGCTTTCACCATATGAAATAACTTATTTGCTTATATTTCCTACCATATTTAACTCCAAACAAGGAAATTAATTAGATAAATCCTTATTTATCTTATTATTTTCTAGGAATAATTATTTAAATCTTATTTAAATAATATTCCTTGTTAAATATGACTAAATCATTTATAAATAATTAAATAAACTATTATTTATTTAATTATCATTCAACCACTTCCTTAAAATAATAAATAAATCATTTATTTATTTATTATTTACAAATAAAGGGATTTGACCCAAGTCAAATCCTTTTTCCCTCCAACAAATATAATAAAATATTCCATAAAAGGTGGATCTAGATTTGGTTAATATTATTTTAATCATGCACCAAGATCTAGACTAACCTAATATTTTGTTATAAATAGAAGGGTTTTCCCCATTCATTAGTCACCTCCATTGCATAAGATCACTCTGAATCTACTCTTGGTCACCTTTTCCATTTTTATCTTGTGAGCTCCCATTGAGTTCTATGTATGTGTGAGTTTTCTACACCAACAAGAGAGAGGAATTGTAGATCTGAAACATTGAGGACTTTCAAGAACCCATCTCATTGAGGAGAATCGGAAAACACCTTTCTTGTTTTCCTCTCAGGTGCCCCTTTTCAATATAATATAAAAAATCTTTCAAATACATTGTTCTTGCCTTGTCTATTGGATGCATGGAGCCATATTTTACTTTATCTGCTTAATATCTTTTATGCTTAGATCTGGATTTGTGCAGCATTATTTGGATCACCTAATTGCAGATTTAAAGATGTTTGGCAGCCATAATCGATGTTAGGGCTATTTATTATGCGTAGCTATAGTGATCTTTTACGACGAAAGATTCATACTAACAATTGGCGACTCCACACGGGTTTTCTTTTGAGACCACTGTCGTTTTAGATATTCCTGCATATCCAACTGTTTCAGACCCTAGGGTTTCTCTTCCATTTTCTGTTTTTCCTATTTTTATGGTGCTTTTCACCTCTAAAACCCTTAAACATTAAAATTTTTAACTTCTATGTGTTTCTGGCTTTATTGCGCAGGTGACAGACATTAGTCGCAGTTAAGACGACAAATTTTCTCTGAAATCTGCCGCCGAGAGACCCGGATCTGCAGGTCATACTTATCGGCCCAAAAACTGTGACTTGGCCTTGAGGTCGCACTTTTTTGCCCAAAATCTGCGACCTGGACTGCAAACAGGTCAGAACCTGCGACCTGCACTTTTTTCTGCAATTTTCCAGCACTTTTTCTAGGTTTGTCTGAAGCTTCTGTCAGGGTGTTCCAGCCTCTGTCTCTGCCCATTTAGACCTGTTTCTGATCTTTTTCACTCAACTAAGTGGGAATCTTGCCCCTTAGGACTCTAGTACCCTCCACTTTTTGTGGGAGAGTTTTTACCGTTTTCAGAAGTCTGAATTTCCAGGGTTTCAGCCTTATTGCTTTCAAATCTGATACCTCATTTTCAGATCCCTTTAGGTCAACACTTCTCCCTTTCAAATCACCTCATATAGTTTTGTTTGGGTTCATTTCTAGGGCCGCCTCCTTGTCCCTTCTATTTTTAGCTGATATCCTCCTTTTTAGCAGCAACCTTGCCTCTGCCTCTTTGTTGTTCTCTGCACCTCTTTTCAGCAGATTTCTCCTTTAGATCCCTGTCCCTCTTGACCTTAGATCTATTGGCCTCTTTTTCACGTGCTTTGCTTAGTTTTTTCCCTCTTATAGACTAGTTTTGAGAGACCCGCCTTCTTGGGTTAGATCAAAGATGCATTAAGAATGCTAATTTTTTTCTTTCTGCCTGCTTACCTAGATTTATTTTCAAATAGTGACAATTTCTTTTTTACCCAAATGTCTCGAAGCTAAAAAATTAAAACTAACGCACGCCACACACTGACCCTAAGTGAAGAAGAGCCTGGTTAACACCGCCTGGCAAAGCCTTTAAAATCAATTGACACTGCACCTCTCTGCCCTTGTTTCGACATTGACCTCACTTGATTTTGCCTCTAACTGCCCCTGTCGGTTTTCTTCTTCCCGTCATCATTGCGCCTCCAAGGCATTTGTCCTGGAGACTTCTTGGCCTTCACCCTCAGTTTCCGGTTGGTCGACTTCCTCCTTCCCGTCGTCATCGAGTAAGTCCTCCCCAGAGTCTGCACTTCGACTCTTCCTCTGATTGTTCGGGTTCTCCCCTTACTCTTGGTTTTCCTCTTGTTACCTTCACCATGTCTAGTTCAGGACCTAGCACTAACCCCAGTTCTACTGCTAGGTCCGTTTCCAGTGGAACCACTACGGGACCTACCTCGACTGCCCCATTGCTCCCTTATATCGCCAGCCTCAATCTCCCCGACTTCAATCAGCTGATCAATGATCTTATTCACCACGATGTCAGTTGGCCTGCTATGCCAACCAAGCTCCCCTCCGACATTCCCAAGTTCGAAGGCCTTGCTAGTGAAGATCCCTCCAACCATATCCGATCTTTCCACATGTGGTGCTCCTCCAATTCCATCACCGATGACTCCATCCGTCTTCGATTGTTCCAATGCACGCTTACCGGTGAAGCTTCTAAATGGTATGTTGATCAAGCCACCTCTTCCCATACCAACTTTGCGACCATTTCCCAAGCCTTTTTATCTTATTTCCAGCTCCCTCTCCGATATGACATGGGTACTGAACTCTTGACTTCTTTTCATCACCCGCCTTTTCGCTCATGTCCAGGAATGGCGATGAAGACGGAGCTTATGTCACGCTCCCCCCTTTGAAGATCGGGTTTATATGGACTGGTTCCTTCACTCTCTTTTACCTCCCATTGGAAAATATGTCGCCTCCCATTTCCCTCAAACCGAAGAAGCCGCCCTCCAAATAGCCTTGAAATATGACCTTATTTACGCTCAATCTAGTTATGTTTATACCGTCCTTCATGAACTCCCCAAGCCCGGTGGCCCTAATGCCTCGGGGGCATCTCACTCTGCCGACGCTATCATTGGAGCTCTGTCACATACCTCTGCCCAAACTCTTCAGGGCTATGGTTTCCCTCCAAGAGGGGCCAACCCCTCCGGCACTTTCCCCCCTCCAGGTAGCATGTATCCAAGATACAGAATGCCTTCTCCTTTTGTCCACACTCCTGCTTACCTCAATGTTGCCCATCCTACCCCTTATCCATACCCATAGCCTGATGTCCCAGCTCCTCTAGCATTTGGACCTCCCACTCCCTTACCTTCTCCACCCCCGCCACCGCACTTACTACCCCCTCCAGGGCAAGTATTTGCACAGCAGGGGGCAACTAATCTTCTTCCTTCTCAAAGAAAGAAGAAAGGCAATCAACCTGCTTCTGGTAATCATGGATCCAATCCTTCAAGTATTGACTCTACCACTGCCAACTAGCCACAAGGCTCTCAGCCCAAGCCGAACAGGCCGCTTCGCACCAATAAGCCCTGTTCGTGTTGCGGTGTTTTTGGTCATTACACTCACGATTGTCCCCTATTACCACAAATGCAACAGATGTGGGAGTCTCAGGCCACTGTGCGGGGACAACACTCCTCCCCTATTGTCCCTCCCAATATGGCTACTTCTCAACCCACTGTGTTTACCAATCCTTCCCTCAACAAGGATTCATGGCCACTCAACCCCCTCATGCCTCGGTAACCACTCAACCTTCCCCTTCTGGTTCCTCCGATTACCAGATTCTCATGATGGCCACTGACCAACCTCTCACCGTCGACCTTAACCTTCAAACTTAGTCGTATCAGTAGTCCACGCCTCCCATTGCATCTATCTCCGAGTCCCCATCCTCAGGCCCTACAGAGCCTCTGTCGACACCCAATGGTCCCTTGCACATCCCTCCGCCCAAAGCTGAGGTTCATACCAAGATTCCTAAGGGCCCATTACACTGAAATTCTTCCTCTGGTTGGGTTGCCCATTCATATAGCATAGTAGATTATTTGGCACACTCTCCTGCCACCATTTCAACACTGGAACTCCTCCATTCATGTTCTTCCCAAAATAAGGCTCTACTATCTGCCGTGGGTGCTGTAGATCCTGCCGATGACCAATTGATTGTTTTCGATGCCCGTCAGTCGAACCATCCCCCCTTACCTGCTTCTGTTTCTTTCCAAATCCCAGTCAAAATCTGAAATGCCAACGTTGCTCGGTGTATCATTGATGAGGGGCCATCTACCTGTGTGATGTCCGCTTCGGTTTGGAAACAACTTGGATCTCCTGAGCTGGCCCCTTCCACAATCACCCTTCGTGTGTGGGATGGCCATGCCTCCCAACCCATTGGCCTATTCCGTAATTGTCCTATCACCCTTGCGGGTAAGACTGTTTGTGTCGACGTTGAAGTTATCAACGCCCCTCTTGGCTACAACATCCTTTTGGGGCGTAGTTACACCTACACCATGTCTGTCGTCCCATCCGCAGTCCACCGCAAGATGTTTTTCCCTCATAATGGCAAGATTATCACCATTGACCAGTTGACTTACCATGAACCTAAATCTCAGACCTCCCTTGAGTCCACCATCTCTACTGTCACCAATAAGCAAATTGTTGATTCTTTGACTAGTGTTTCCCCTAGTGTCTACAAAGAATCCTCCTTGCTTGGAACTTTCCCGGGTCCTCCCCCTATTCCTGTCTCTGATCCCAGCTTAGCGAATGTTTGCATGATGCAATCATCTCAGGCTACCCTTCCACAGCCTGCTTCGGCTAGTCAGCAACCTCAACCTCGTCCGCCGCACCCTGCTCCTAGCCCTTCACCTCAGTCGACTGACCCTCTCCCGCCTGGACCTTCCCATCCCCCTCACACTCAGGAACCTCCCTACTCTCCTGAGTCGGTTCCCTCAGGTCTCCACCATATGGGAGCTGTCCCTCCTGGCCATTAACCCGCCAGTCATATACCTTTCCTTGGTCCCCCCCCCCAGAGTCTATTCGGTTCCCATCATGGCCACCCTTTCCCTCCCTAATTTAACCTTGGGAATACCAGTATGGTATCTTACTCCTCCAGCCGAGACCCCACAGGGCCACCCCAAACCATACATTGCTGTGACACCCGTGCAACCAATTCATTTCGCTCCTTCCACCGCTACAGTGCCCCTAGCCCCTCCGCAAGACCATCCTCATGTCACGACAACTACGGGCAAGAAAAGAAAAACTTGCAAGGGGGCATCCAAAGACAAAGCCACCGCACCCGACCTTACCCCCCCTCCACCAGCCAAGCCTTGTGCCTTGTGTGATGGTATCATTCATGCCACCCATACTTGTCCTGAGTTTCCTCATATCCAACCCATGGTTAAAGTGGCGTTCCCTGAATCTACAGCCCCTGAAACCCCTGTTTTTTCCTCATCCGCAGCCAAGCACCCAAATACTCTTCACACCAACAAACCCTATGCTCTGTGTGGTGTCCATGGCCATTATTCTCACCATTGTCCTCACCTCATGCATTACCGAGCCTCTTTAGAGGTCATTCACGAGTACGAAGTTGAACAAAATCAATCTGCCTCTCCCATCCTTGCTCAGTATGTGTCAGGTTTACTCGAGGATCCCCCTGCTACCATTGACATTCCTCCCCCTGATGTTGAGATGTCGGAATCTGCTGCTCCCCTCCTATACCTATCATCATCCGCACGACCCTCGAAGTACATTCCCCCTGAATCCACTCCATCTGTTTCTCTTGATTCCCCTTTAGCAACATTCTTGGGCTCTTCATATTTTGACCATCTTTTTACATGTTCTTTTGTCATTCCCCCTGATGACCCATATGTACGCCTCTCTTCCCATACTGATGATTTCGGCCGCTTTGCAACGTCATGTGGTTTCCTCGACATTTTCCTTTCTTCCCATAATCACGATGATACCATCTGTATCTATGATGTCCTTCGCAGCATGAGTTCCTGCTCTTCTTCCCATAGTTCTCATTCATCTCCCTCTAGTCGATCTATGAGTCTTAAACTTCCTACACCGACTACTTCTCCCCATAGTTGTCATTGGATGTCTACCCTATACTCACGCTGCCATCATTATTCTCCTTCCTCCCATTTCTTGTCTTGTGACACTATTCCACCAGCCCTCTCGTCCACACATTATATTGGCTATGCCGATGGGGCAATTCGCTATTCCCGGAATCTCGCCTCGGCTGTATGGGCCATCTTTACCCCCTTACATACCCTTGTTCTTGCAAATGGGGTCTGCATTGGCAATGCCACCAATAATCAATTTGAATATGATGTCGTACGTGGTCTATTAACTGATGCCCTCTCTCATCACATCCTCCATCTGCACGTTCGTGTCGATTCCCTGCTTCTTGTCTTACAACTTAATGGTGTCTATCATGTGCATAACCCTATCCTATTTAGACAATATTTACGAGTGAAACTTTTGATACGTGAATTTAGATTTATTACTTTCAACCATATACCTAGAAGTCAAAATCACCATGTAGATCAAATCGCAAATCATGTTCTAGACTGGCATTTATCACACACAAGGCAATAACATTTAACACCATCAAAAAAATGCATATAAATCATAGATATCATATAACATGTGTTTTTAGAGTCCATTTACTCTAAAACATATGACATGCCCATAGCATGTTACAAAAAACAAAACTACAAAAATGGGGGGCACCACTTGCCCCTACATCGACACTGGGGGCACTACTCGTCCCTATCTCTAATCACTCTCCGGGAGGATCCTAAGCCAACAACTCGCTCCCGAAGCTCGTATATCACGCACACTCGACCGGCCATTGCCATGCGTCGCATGATACCTCGCCATTCCGAGGGTAGCCCAATAGCTAACTTGATGTACTATTCGTCCAAATCCCGCCAACCATGCTCCGACACACTTGGGTCAGCGGCCCCTCACATCTATGAAGGAGGTCCTCCAACAGAGTGGCCATATCCTCGTTCCGTGTCGTCCTTGATCCACTTGCACCTGTAGCTCCCTAGCTGCTACAGGTCGTCCCCATATATCCGGCTGGTTTTACCGGGAGCTATATCCGCATTCCAAAAAATATATGAGGATTAGTACCATGAATACTCGTCACAAAATTTCAAATGCACATAACAGATTAGTTGCTTGTCACTTACCATCGAGCCCCCATACTCGACCAGGGTGAAAGCGGCAAGTCCGGGATCTCCCCAATAAGTACTCATCCCACTATAGGGATAGTCGTCTATGTATGCGTGGCATCCGATCCCAATGGGCGAAGAACTCTAGTCGGAACACCCGTCCGACCGCCCCATCCCCCCTCCTCTACACGGTAGTCGTCCCCACCGACGCATCCGGGGCTCTCTCGACCCCCCATCGAGTAACTTTATACGAGGTTGTAAGGTCATGATCTTCTCAAAGAAGAAAGAGCACAATACCATCCCATAGGCACAATCATGATTCACTTGCCACTTACATAGCGACAATTGTCATTTCACCGACACCAACATCATCTGGGCCCACCCATAGTAGGTCCCACCTAACACACTCTCTAAAATCATCATCCGCCCTCCGGTGATGTGATGGAATGCCCTGGCTGCCCAAGATCCGCAACACTGTTGTTGCCATCGCTCGGGTCTCCAACCTCTCTAGATCCCCCAATCGATATCCAAGTCCATTTGACTTGGACACCCTGGTCGACAATGTTACTCAACAAACTCCATGATGTTACGCCCTCATGGTAACACCTGGGCTGTGTATTTCCCACCATCCCTAATGGCGGGGAGACCGATCAAGAAATACGGATCCCTGGATTGTCGACTCAATCCCTGTGCCCCCCGCACTATAAACACCTCATGGTATGGATCCCAATAACTAATAATCCAAGCCAACAAAGGGCTCACCGGCCCTCATCAAAGGATTCTCCAAAAAATTTCGGAACCCCCAAACCTCGCCCGATGCACGACGGACACCACGATCCGCTTGGATTTTCGTTCGTAATGTACCTAGGTCTCTCTCTCTCCACTTGATCCGTATATCCGCCATATCTACATAAAATCATCATCTTTGTCGATCTACGAGATAAACAAAAAATGCATTTACTTACACCAAAACTGAATCTCGACTCATAACTGACACCGAAACCACTCCCCATCTAACGAGTCGCACTTTTTTGGCCAAAATCCTGGGCCAGGTCGCACTTTTAGGCCCAAAACATGCATCCCGGTCGCATATTTTGCCCCAAAAAGTGCGACCCGACCGTAATGATGAAGTAGGAGTAGTTACTAAGATTTAAAACCCTAATCTAAACTTTGAATCCATCAAAAAACAAAGAGTAGGATTAGGCCTCTTACCCGCAGCGAAAGATCGCGATTCCAATGGTCGGTTTGTCCACTACGATCGCCGCAACATTTAGGGCCTTCTCTTTTCTCCACATTCACCACAACTACACAAGCAAATGAATGATTTTGGAGGGAAAATGCCTTATTAGAAAGAAAAAACCCCCTGTTTTTTCTTTCACCCGTTGCGACCAAACCGTAGCTCTGTTTGACACACCATCTGCACCGTTGGAAAGCTCTCATCGAGCACTCAAATGGGTATCTGTTAGTTTTTTCATGTTTTGACTCTTCACTAGGACACATTTTTTCCATGAAGGGTCCATTTACCTCTCCTCCAAATTGAATGTCTCCGCTTACAAAACTTGTACTTGGGGCACCGCTTTGCCTCCTTACTTGTCTTTGTTCATGTTGATTTTCGTCATGAAATACCCTATTGTACTCATGTTTTTATGGTTCCCCCATTGGACCTTTTACGTGTGGCGGCACCATTGATTCGCCCTTGTTTAGAGCATCCAGAGTTGAGTCATCATCTCGTCATGGAGTCTATATCGAGCCCTTTTGTTTCCCACTATAGTCCTCCATCCTTCATCGCTTGGTCCCTCTTTCGTATGACCCTTTGCCCTCGTATCATTGTCACCTATCCTCCACGATATTGTGTCGAATGCTTGCCAAGCCATTCATGCCCCCTTATGCTCTAACAAGGGAAGTCGTCCATCCGCTACTCGATATCCCTTCATTTCATTATCATCATCGAGTGTACTGTTCGATAGTCGCTCTACTATTTTCTCCCATGCCCGAGTTGAGATTCCCTTGTTACCTCACCTATGGCAGACCTTCTTCTGTCGACATCAGCTCATTTACTCCGAAGCCGGGTCTAGGGGGCAGTGTACCTTGGTTCGAGTCGTCAAGCATGATCGTGATCTATACACTTGATAGTCCGGTGATGCGACAACAGCTATTGGTGATTCTTGGGCGTGTGTGAGATGTCTCAACCCTCATGAGGGGGTGGCCACTGCAAGTAGCCCCCCCCACATGCCCGGATGACTTCTTCATTTTAGCCCTTGATGCGACTCCTCCCATTTGATGATATTGGCCTCGGCCGCTTGCATCGCCTCTTCAATTTGCATGTATCGGTCGGATTTTGTGAGCCCTTCCCCGTGTGTAGGGGGTATTTGGGTGTATTTGTATCTCATGTACTAAAATCTTATTGTATAAGTACTGACTGGTTATTCGAGGCATAACATGTATGTGGGATCCATCATTCTATTTTTACGGCTCTTATTTATGCCAACATATTCTTCATGGTTCAGTTACTTGTTTCTCGGGACTTCCTATTCTTTGTACTTTGTCTCGGCGGGCATAGGTATGCCTCCCCCGCCGCCTTTAACACAGGTACCACTTCATAAACTAGAGACTTGTTGCACTCGTAAGTCTCATCTCCTCGAGCTCTAGTCCTTTAGCACATTCGACTACCTTACATTTCTCACTCTCACTTCCCTTTTAATGCCTAGTGATTGAGTTCTTACAATGTGCTTCGGTCATACGATTTGCTCCTAACACTTACGTTGGGGGGCAATCTATTACACCATTTTTTGTTCATCTAACCTATTATTATTAGAGGAACCCAAGTACACCATGTAAGACCAATTTTACCCTAAGTAAAATTGCTTTCACCATATGAAATAACTTATTTGCTTATATTTCCTAGTCATATTTAACCCAAAACAAGGAAATTAATTAAATAAATCCTTATTTATTTAATTATTTCCTAAGAATAAGTTATTTAAATCATTATTTAAATAATATTCTTAGTTAAATTTGACTAAATCATCCATAAATAATTAAATAAACCATTATTTATTTAATTATATTCCCATCATTTCCCTAAAATGATAAATAAATCATTTATTTATTTATTATTTATAAATAAAGGAATTGACCCCAAGTCAAAAAATCCTTTTCCCTCCAACAAATATAATAAAATATTCCTAAAGGGTGGTTCTAGAATTCGATTAATAATATTTTATTCATGCACCGAGTTAAAGACCGCCATAATATTTTGTTATAAATAGAAGGGTTTTCCCCCATTCATTAGTCACCTCCATTGCATTAGATCACTCTGGATCTACTCTTGGTCACCTTTTTCCATTTTTTATCTTGTGAGCTCCCATTGAGTTCTATGTTTGTCCGAGTTTTCTACACCAACAAGAGAGAGGAATTTTAGATCCGAAACACGAGGACTTTCAAGAACCCTTCCCATTGAGGAGAACTCGGAAAACACCTTTCTTATTTTCCTCTCGAGTGCCCCCTTTTTCAATATAATATAAAAATTCTTTCAAATACATTGTTCTTGCCTTGTCTATTGGATGCATGGAGCCATATTTTACTTTTATTTGCTTAATATCTTTTATGCTTAGATCCGGATTTGTGCGGCATTATTTGGATCACCTAATTGCATATTTAAAGATGTTTGGCGACCATAATCGATGTTAGGGCTATTTTTTTATGCATACCTAAAGTGATCTTTTACGACGAAAGATTCATACTAACAATGTGTTTTCCTGGAGCTACGAGGACTTAAAGGCCTACGAAACAAACATTATATAGCACAAAATGCCTTTGAAAAGAAAACCGAAACCCTTTAGACAGAAAACTTCGTGGAATAAACCCGAAACAATTTCTGCGGTAGAAAAGAAAATAAAGAAGATGTACGAGGCATGAATAATAGTTCTGTGAGGTTCTTCGATTGGGTCTCAAACCTTGTAGCTATGAGAAAGAAAACAGTGAGATCAGGTTGTGCATAGATTTCGAGGAACCTTATCGAGCCTCACTTAAGGACGACTACCCGTTACCAAATATGGAACATATCCTGTAGAGAGTAGTTGGCTCAAAAAGTGGATCTCCATTTTGTTAAACAGGTTTTTCGGGTTACAACCAAGTTCTATTACTCCCATAAGATCAACTCAAAAGCTGCTTTCACCACTCCATGGGGCACTTTTATGTACGTAAAGATGCCCTTTTGTGACTGATGAGCATGCGGTGCAACCTTCCAACGAGCAATGGACATAGCCTTTTCGGAAGAGATAGGGAACTTCATTGTCATCTACCTAGATGACATAACGGTCTACTACAAGGCTGATGAGGAACAACTAAGACATCTAAGAAGAGTTTTTGAAAAAATGTAGGAGGTTTCGGTCTATCATTAAATCCCAAAAAGACTATATTTGAGGCTGCAAGAAGGTAAGCTTCTCGGCCACATTATATACGAGAAGGGAATTAAGATAGACCCATAGAGGGATTGAGGGAATACTACGAGATCACACACCCGAGAAACGTTAAAGAGTTACGAGTCCTTCATTGGGAAAAATTAACTTCCTAAGGAGGTTTATTCCCAACTTAGCCGAACACCTCGGGAATATGACTAACATGCTTTGAAAAAGGGTGTAGGAGTCAAGTGGGATGTAGAGGCTAAAAAAATCTTTCGAATCGGTTAAACTCGCACTCACCGGGCTCTGTCCTAATTAGCCCCTAATTTCTCAAAGGATTTCATGATATTTTCTTTTGCCTCACGAGCATAGAGTGGTTGCGGTCCCTCTACTGCAAAAAAAATCCGAGAGGGGATGGAACGACCTATTTCTTTCTTCAACAAAGCTCTTAAGGGATGCAGCCCTTGAAATATAACATCATGGAAAAACGAGGCCTATGCCTTGGTAAAGGCCTTGAAAGGATTTTAGGGTGTATATACCGCATTCCCACACCATAGCCTACGTGCCAAGCATATACGGTTAAAGACATCTTTATCCCAAGATCCGGACGGGAAGAGGGGCAAATGGATTGCTTTGTAATCTTAGAGTATGATCTTGAGATAAAACCCACAAAAGCTGATCAAGGGTTAGGGGCCTAGCTCAACTAATGGTTGAATCAAATTTACAATCCCTTGATATAAACATGGTAGATGCCTTGGATGAGCGAGGAAGGATTTACCCGACCCTACTTGTGGAGGAGAAAATTCAAAACTCGCCTTGGTATTCTAATATCCTATATGTGCTCACAAACCTCAATGCCCCCTCTCGAACTATCAAAGACGAAGGCGGATTCCTAAAGCTAAAAGCCAGAAAACTATTTCATACTTGAATGAATGTTTATATTGGAAAAATACAAATGGCCTATTGCTTAAATGTTTTCTTGAGGCGAAGCAGAGAGGATTAAATAGGAGTTCCATGCGGGGAGAGTGTAGAGGCCACTTGAGCTGGAAAGTCACTTGCTAACAAAATACTTAGAGCCGGCTATTATTGGCCTACACTTTTCAATGACATCCATAACATGATAATTGTTTGCCATAAATTCCCAGGATCTTTTAAGGAAAAGAAATCTCCTCCCATCTACCATTACAACCCATTTACATTGAGGGTCCCTTTTTGCAATTGGGCCTAGATTTCATTGGAGAAATACACCCTGCTTCGTCTGCACAACACAAGTGGATCCTTACAACCAAAGACTACTTTCACTAAGTGGATAGAGGCCATACCTTCTAGGAATGCAGATTAGCAATACATAAAT
>CM076584.1:250051410-250261712 GCA_034641835.2 Pinus albicaulis | reverse complement strand
AGCGAAATTCAAGAGACCTCTTACCCACAAAATTCAGCAGAAGCCTAAGGTGGTAGGAGTAGACCATGTGAAACCTCCCTTCACAGGTGAAGTACTTCTGAATGATCAGCGGCATCTTTGAGTAGTTTTCTTTCATGTAGCTCCTTGGGATAGCATTTGTGAGATCAATTTCACTATGCTCTGGCTTGATGAATTCTTTTCAATCCTGCATGGTGAACTTGATGCCTTTAAACCATTGTTCCCCTCATCTAGGGATTCCTGTTGTTGTTGCAATGGTTTCTAGTGTTGCTGTGAGGTTTAACATTCCCACCTTTGAAGCTGTCCCATTGAAACTGATAGAAAACTCCTTAGAAACCTGTAGATGACAACCCTGCAGCCTTTGGAAGAATTGCAAACAACCTTTTCTTCTGAATATCTCCAAGGCAGTTGGATCTTCATTTAACAAATTCATGTCTATGGGCTCATATCTGAGGCAGTGACCACATTTTTTAGTCTTCTTCCTTGTAGCCATGGTGAATTTGTATCTTCTCAGCCTCACTTGATTAGTGACACCTGCAACTTTTGAAAATTCCAACAACCAGCTTGGCATGATGAAGCAGCTCTCCAAAAACTCAATAACATGTAAAAATGAAGCGGATAATGACAAAAAGACTCAATTGGGTAATGTTTTATAGTTTCTGTTATCACTCAGATTTTCCTTGAAGTTGTGGAAAAGGAAAGTAAATCTGAGGTAACCACAAACCAACCTTCAGATACAGAATCTAGCTAATCTGTATCCAGAGAGGGCTCTCTCTTTAAAATTTAGCTTTGTTCTTAGAAAATATTAGGCTAGTTATAAGTCCAAGAGTTTTTGTTTGAATTTAAATGGTGGAATCCGCCAACTAAGGGCAAGGTTGAATTTTTCAGGCCATTGGGCTATGGAGTCGAAAGGATGGCTTTACTGGATAAATATTCTACACACAAGATGGCTTTGCAGGGAAAGATAGCCAAACAGAGAACAATTTTTAGAAATTAAAGTGAATGGAATGGATTTTGAAGGGATGAAAGGAAATCAAGAATCTTTCAACATGTTCAGAGAAAGAAAGTGAATGATTACAAATAAAGAGCGGTTAAGAATTCTTTACTATAGTAATAAAAAATGTTTAAACCAGCGAAACAAGAGCAATCAAGAATTCATTGCTTATAACCAGTTTAGAAGAAAACATTCAGAATAATCACAATTGAAATCAGAGTACACTTAAGTAAATTCTGATTTATTCTTTTATGTCAATTATTCAAAAATGGAACACAGTGATATTATAAACAAATATAAAACTTAAAACATAGGATAGAAAGGACTTATTGAACTATAGTCGGACACATGAATCCTGCAAAAAGTCTTGAGCTTCAAATCATCATCCAGCAAGCCACAAAGAAATTTCTCCAAAACACTTTTATTCCAAAAAGTCAATGTTACAGCAAAGTAGTAGAATCCACCCTCAATACTCCATTCGAGGGTTTATTTATACAAAAAATGATCTAAAATATCTCACAATAACCTAGGAAATAATCTAGGGTGACTAATGAATAAGTTACAACAAAAAGGGAGACAGATGGTCTCGTAGATAGGATAAAAGGCAACTGCTGGTGTGTTGTTTCCTCCTTGTATGCATGTGCTGGAGGCAGGTCCTACAATCTGGCTCGATGTTGTCCTCTCTGGTAATTCTTTTCTGACTGCCTTACTTGTCTGATACTCTTCTATTCTTACTGATACACTTTCAACTACTAAGCGGATACTCTTTAACCTTTGTTCATCTATTTATCCTTTACACAATGGTAAAAAAGCAAAATTTTCCATCTGAAGTTGAATTTTACAAAATTTCTAACAGGTCTTCCCACCATTTGTCTTCTTCTATTATGGTTCGTTTGAGTCTTCTTAATGTTTCATCAGCCTCCATGTATCTGAAGAAAATGGGCCGATTTGGGAACAAATATCTTATTTCATGCTCAAGATGAAACAAATTCTTTAATCTGTCATAAAGATTCTTTCCTGTAGGCAATGTCGATTCTGATGAACTGGCAGAGGAACATGTGACATTGTGAGCATGTATGTCCAATTTGTTAACATAAGTTTCCAATTCCATTATTTTGTCTTCTGAAATCATCGGACTGGGCAACCCGCTGGCTAATAAAACATTAAACCTTTCTTTAAATGCAATGATCTCTTGTTGAATATCTGAGCATTTACGTTCCAGATTTTGCATAAGAGTTCTCTTAGTAAAAACTCTTTTTATTTCTAAAATAGTACCTGTCATGTCCTCAATTCCAAGCTCTGCAAGCTGTTGTCTGGTCTGAGTGTTTAAGAACTGTATGAGTTGATTTGCTTGTTCAGGTCTGTTACTCAATTCTCCTTTTGTTTTGTCAATTTCCTCTAGAGCTATTTTGACCAAGTCATTTTGTTCAAAGATTATTTGAATGAAGGACCAAATATTCTTTATTGAATCAATAATATTATTCCAAAGAATTTCACTAATTTCTCTCAAAGGCTTTTCTAATGAGAGATCTTTTTCTAAAGCTTTAACCAATTTCTCCAGCCTTTTGATTTCTCTTGTATGATCAGCAACAGTATTTTTTGACATATCATATTTTTGTTCCAAATTTATGAGCTGTAACTTTGTAGTTTGAAGTTCTGTTACTCTAAGTTTTAAACTTTCCATTTGTTTCACTAATTCATCAGAACTTAAACTAGAAGTATTCACCTGTGATGGGTCTGTTTGTTGGTCTGCTTCTGTTGTACCTGTAGTAGCCTCTGTTGTGGATGTCTGGATGATCAATTTCTTTTCTTTCAATGCTTGCTCCAGTTCCTTTTCTGTTTCACTTAGTTGCTCAATCATTTTCAGGAGCAACTCCATCATTTCTTCTTCTGAATTTTCCTTCAAAACTTCTTGAGTTTGAGGATGCCTTGAAGCTGGTAATTTCAATTGCTTCCTCAGTGCAGCAATATCATCATCCTTCTTTTTAACCAGTGCTTCAATTCCTTTTATATCTTTGGGATTATGACCCAAACTGATGATTATTTCCTCCAGAGATTTTATTCTGTTATCCTTTGCTTGGGAAGAAGCTTTCTAATCTACAACTGGGTACTTGTATTATTCAAAGAATCTTGCAATCTATGGGCTGCCATTGCTTTGTCAGTAAGGGTAGAATATATCATTTCTCTAGTTTGCTTGTGTAATTCTATCTGGTCCAATGGATGAATATCTTTTTCTAGGACCTCAAAATTGGTCCTAATGTAATTAGTTGCTGTCTGTGGTTTTGGCACTTTAGATTTGAAATGGCTCATTAACATTTTCCCTTGTTGAATGTCAAAAGCTGACATTAATCTCTCTTAATTTTGTGGAGCCATTTTAAGATACTGATTATACACCTGGACCCTTAGTGGATCATTCCTTGCTTTTATACTGATAAATGTCTTTTTTATGTCTCCTGTATCTGTCTTTGGCTGTTTGAATGAAGACACTTCAGTGCTTAACTGTTTTTGTATTTCCTTTCCTTTATGACCTGTATATGTTTCACTAACTAAACCAGTAAGCTGACTATCCTCCCTTTCTTCCTCAAAGATTTCCTCAACAGATTCTACTTTAGGAAGTGGATTTAGTTTCTGCCTTTTAGCTTGAGGTTGTTGTGAAGATTCCTTGGGCGGAGTAGGATCTTTAACTTGTCTTTTCTTGCCTTTTTCCTCATTAGACGGAGTCTGCAAATTTGAAACTTCAGGCTAATTGATTTGAATAGGAGAAACCTGTGCTTGATCTTGTGCCTTGGAAGTTTGAGGTTTTTCTGTCATGATGAAAGTTTCAATGACTTGTACTTATGGTTCTTTTTCTTTGCCTTTGGATTCAACTGCAATTGATGGAATTTTTTCTTGTAATCCCTGTTGAAGATTTCCTGCTGAAGAAGTGCCAATATGTGGTACCTGAACTTGCCCAAAAGATTCTAGGTCAAACTTTTTCTCAAGATCTTTCATAATTTTGTTTATATTGACTTCTTCACTATCCTGCTCTATCAAAGTTCCTTCTACCCATTCATCTGTATTGGCATACTTTTCAATTTCAGGGATTCTTCGATGCATGTAGGGTGCTGATTTATTTTTCATCCTTTTGTCACAAATAAAGTTGAATGGGTCATAGGGTACCCAATGGAAAATTTTCTGCAACTTGTAATGTTCCTCTAATATCTTTTGAGCTTCTTCCCCTCCATCTCTAGAATTGCAGATAAATGGACCTAGTTGGCTCCTTATCCTGAGTTGAGCCTTTTTCTTAGCATTACAGAAGTGAATTATATCTGAATTGTTCATTTTTCTGAAATACTCAAGTGCAAAAAGTCTCAATGGAACATATCTGGGTAACTTGAAAGGGCTCAATTCACATCCATAAATTCTAATTTCAGTATGATTCTGATAGAAGTACCAGTCACCTATCTTATACTGTTTTGAAAGCTGGAGGATTTTCCTGATTTCATTGCTGAGTCTTGGAGGGGAAACTCTAGTCAACAAGGTAGTTGCAGGATGTATGAAAAGGTCAATGAACTCATTATAAGAATAAGGAGAATCATAGGAGCTGTGAGTTATGGCAGACCAAAATATAACAGACCTAGGGTTTCCCTCAGCATCAAGCTTTTAAACATGAAAGGGAAAGTTCTCTGATTGATAATAAAGGATGAGATGATAAATGACTGAGGAATACTTAAACACTTTCTCATTCTCTAACCTCATGAACTGGTCATGGATTTTATTTGCAATGAAAGATGCAAAGTCATATTTGACAGCAGGGGGCTGTCCAGGAGTGAAGATAGATAATAATACTAGAGTTAATTCATCAACATACTCACTAGTATTAAAGCCCATTACAAAGGATATCATATTAAGAATGAGCTTGCCTAATTCAGTAAAATAAGCAAAACCATAGGGAGGAGGGCCCTTAGGTTGATGTTCAGGTAACATAAAAGTCTGGCAAATGCATTTCAATTTTTCTTGGGACAATTGGATAGACTTTTCAAGTAGTTCTTCCATGGACAAGGGAGTAAGATTTTGATCAGGTTCAAAATGGAGCATTGTATTGATAGCTTGAGGAGTAATGGGGAAAGGATACTCTGGTTCGGGGATAACACTGCTCTTTGAGTTGGATCATAATTGGAATGACAGTAATGGATAATTTCTGGGAAAATACGGACTGAGGGGATGAGATATCTTGGAAAATTGGATTCCTACAACCCAATGATATCCAAACCTTTCGAATAATCATCTCTGCAGCAACAATAACTTCGAAGGGGATTTTCATTGAAAACTAAGTCTTTAACTTGAAAATCTTTATCCACTAATGGCAAATATTCCAATTCTCTATGAGGAGCGTTTAATGGGGCTACATTCAGGGCCAAAGGAACTTCCATTTTGGTTCTTGTGTATTCAAAGTGGAAATTTCGGGGGTTTTTCACGGAAACGGGCACAATTTCAGTTTTGGAAGTATTATTTCAGTTGCAGGAACTAAAACAGACCGATATTAAACTTCCTTTCAAACTATGGCGTGAATTTAACACTGGAATGAGGATTTTTCACAGAGTTCCAACAGGAAATCGGATAAATACCTGTTTTATGAAGAATGTCGAAATTAACAGGCATTGGTTAACGGCGGATGAATGCTTGGGCACTGGTCTAACAATGGCATTCAGCAATTTTAGTTGACAGCAGTTTGACAGTGGATTTTTCAAATTTCTCAGCAAAGGGTGCAATCACTTTCAACAGACAGAACGATGAAAAAATGCGTGGAATTTTGTTTTATTTGCAAAGTTAACAGGGATTTTTTTATTATTTTTTAGAATGACGTCAACAGTGTACGGGAGGACACGTCACCGGGGTCGGGCGGTAAGCGGTAAATTCCGCATTTCTTTCGGGAGTTGGCAGTATTAGACGAAATGGTAGCGAATCCATTCAGCGATTGACACATAGCTGGTGCACTGTTTGGAAACCGTCGGCATTTCGCACGTTAACCTTCGGCCGGGAGATGGCCAGCAGAAAGGATGTGCGCCGTGGATTTTTGATGGAATGATCTAACGGATGGCGGGACGGGGAGATGGCATGGGAGTTAACGTGCGGGCCCGACACGTTGGATTGACGGGATTTAAACTATTAATTAATCCAAATGATTTAATTAATCTCGGTTTATGAGGGGTCGAGGTTACAGATGGTGTATTTCGAAGTTTTGGTTTAAATTAAAACTTCGGGTTTTATTTATTTTTCCGTTTAAAACATAAAACATATGTTTAAAACCTTTTTCAATATTTTTATTATATGGTAATAAATTAATGCAATTTATTAACCATAGGGGCGGGGATAGTTTATAAGGATATGTTTTTAACCAAAGGGTATTGTAATGAGGGATTTTATTTCAAACATATGGAATTAAATACTTTGGCTAAAAATCTATAGTAAGAGGGTTTTGGGGATATTATCATAAAAGGGAGTTAAATATAATAGGATAAGGTATTTTATTAAGGATTTAATAAATAAATTAGATGTTAATATGACAAAGGGACAAGGAAAACTCAAAATACTTTACACAACTAAGAAAGTGAAGATTTCTGAAGCAAATTTCATTATATCAACTTCAACACTTAGATTTAGAATAGTAAGTAATTTTGAGGGGATTTTATGAAATATGGCATGATTTTCCTAAGTAAAATAGAATTTTACTTAGGAAAAGATTAAAAGTGAATGAGTATAATGATAAATAACTTCAAGTACTTAGGTCTTTTTTATTATTAGGCTGAGGGTCCGATCCCTCCAAAAGTCAAGGAAATGCCTTGAGCCCCTTTAATCTTCAAATACCTTAGCACTTTGGGGAAATTAGTAAAACTTTTAGGGAGAAAGTGAGATGGGAAGTTAATGACTTTGACTTTGCTTTCTGTGAATTTTTCCAATGTAGCATTTTCTTTTTCAATTTGTGATGAAATTAAAAGATTAAACACATTTAGCACCATCATTCATCACATGAAATTTTGCAACACCATCTACCTACCCTATCTGCTTTACTCTACCATTTTCTCTTCTTTATTAGGGTGCACTTAGACTGGCAAACCCTTATCAATCTTCTTTTTCTTTTACATGGCAAACCTATCTAAGTCTACACTTATTACATCCAAGGGCTCAGATTAAACTGTTGAGCACCTTTTTATTAACTCTACCTATCTACTTATCTGCCAAGATTAAACTGTTTGGTCAGATATTTATTCTCTATTCTACAACATGAAATTGAAAAATGAATGAGTCAAGTTTATACAGTTTGACTCTTCATAAATTGTGGCAAAGTTTAACAAGCTGCACACAATTACTTATTTACAAAATATGAAATAGTAGTGGCATTTGGATTTGCACACTTTCCTTGGTCTATTTTTGTTTGGGGTTCATTTCTTTCACTTTTTTGACCATTTTATTTTTCTTACCCTTTGATTTTTCTTTTAGGGTATACCCTCTTTACATTTTTTTAAAATTTTTTGATTTTTTGGTTTTTCAAGAATATGGAACACCTTTGCACAAGAAAAAGGTTTGAACATATTGTATAGTTCAATCAAGACAATCATGAAAAATGATACCTATTAGTATAGGATTCTAACAGTTTCGATGACAAATCATGCCTTAATCATGACACATGCATGCTAAAAATGATAAATATGACCTCAGACATGACCTTTGTACCTTGAATTAACCCTAACAGACTTGAATGACATTAACCCTAACTCCCTCAAAGATGAACTGACACTTCACCTCAGGTTTGACAGGACAGACAAAAAAACAAATTTTCGTAGCGTATCTAGTTCAATTTCTGACAGTTTCGCTACGAAACTATTAGGCAGTTTCGTAGCAAAAACTAATGTTTCACAGTGTAAAATGCTACGAAAAGATGTAAAAGTAGCTTAAGTATCCTTTTTGAATTTGAACGCTTGGGAAATGAAATCTAACACCTAATGATGACTGATGAGACATGATATGACCTAAATGGAGGTGGGTTTGAACCTTAGGATAGGTAAAAGATGAAAAACAATTTAAGTTTTCCTATACCAACTTGTGACAAATTAACTCTATGACCATATCTTTGAAAAATGAACTCTATGACCATGTCAAATAATGTTTCAATTTTACTAAGTGATAACACCCCACACGAAGGTACTCCACATTCCCTCGTTTTGAAGTCTTGTTCTTTTTTCAAGAATGGTGTCTTGTTGTAGTTCTTCAAGGTATTCAGGAGAGAAATCCTCAATAGAAGGAATCTGAACATTCTCTCCTTGATCTTCAATCAAGGGAGGCTCATACAACCTTAAGTTCTCAACATCAATAACAACATAAATTTTCATATATTAAGGAAAATCCAACCTGAAGGCATTATCACCAATTGTTTCTAAAATTTTGAATGGACTATATCAAATTGGTTTCGGTTTTTTACCTTCTCCGTGAAGCCTTTCTTTGCTAATGTGAATCCAAACTTCATCACAGACTTGGAAATTGTGACCTACACGATGCTTATCATTCCTTGTTTTGTACTTGACTTCGCTATTTTCTAGTTTTTCTTGAACTGCTTGATGTACCAATTGGATTTGTTCAATGAACCTTTTAGCTTTGTCGATGTCACTATGACCATCAATAACAACGCCATTTCCAAAAATTAAATCCAAAGGAGACTTGGGCAAGTATCTCAAACATGCTTCAAATGGCGATGTTTGAGTTGAAGAGTTCTTGGCTTGGTTGTAAGCATGTTGAATATAATGAAAATGTTCATCCCACAACTTAGGATGTTTGCTGCAATAACCACGAAGAAGATGTATCACCGTCTTGTTCACCACCTCTGTTTGCCCATCTATTTCTGGATGAAATGTTGTACTCTTTTTCCAATTTGGTGTCCATGAATCCCCACAAGCTTGACCAAAATTTCCCAACAAAGTGAGAATCTCAAACACTACCAACGGATGTGAGAAATTCAAAATGCACCCATACATTCTGAAAGAATAACTGAGAAGTTTGTTCAATTGTAATTTTCTTTTTGCATGGCATCAAAATACACATTTTTTGAACCTATCCACAACTACATAAAGATAATCATGATTCCTTTTTGACATAGGAAGACCTCCAAAAAAATCCATATAGACACTCTCCCATGGACGATAAGGTACTGGAAGTGGTGTGTACAATCCTAAGTTTCTATTGCTAGGATTACTAACAGCACATAATGCACATCCTCTAATAAAATGTGACACACTTTCAAACATACGGAGCCAATAACAATACCTTTGTAAATGTGACATCATCTTACTGACACTGAAATGACCAACAATAAGAAAAGTATGTTCCTCTCTTATAATGTTGACTCTTTCTCCCTGTATAATATAAATCTTACGAAGATGGTACAACAATTTATCATGCATGTGATAATCCAATTCCTCTACTTGGTTCCCTTGACTCAAAGTTGCATATACATCCTGAAAATAATTATCTAAAGCATATTGTTCAGCATAGCTCTCATGCAAAACAAAACTATGCTTAAGAATAGTAGTAGCACTAACAATAGGCCTAGAAATCATATCAGTAACTTTGCTATAGATACCTTTCTTATACCTTATCACCAAGTGGAATTGTTCAAGAAAAACCATCCATCGAAAGTGCCTTGATTGCCGCAACTTTCTTTGTGATTGCAAGTATTGTAATGGTTGTTGGTCAGTGTGAATGATTTTTTCCTTACCCATCAAGTAGTGTTTCCACTTTTTCACACTTTGCACCAATGCATACAATTCCTTGCCATATGTAGGATAATTAATCACTACACCATTAAAAGTTTCTGAATGAAAACAAATGGGCTTATTTTTTTGCATGAGGACTGCACCCATGGCATAGTCACTAGCATCAGTCTGAATCTCAAATGATTGTCTCAAGTCTAGAAGTGCAAGTATTGGATTTTAACTGATCATTTCCTTCAATGCATCGAATTCATTTTTTTTTTTACCTCCCCACTAGAAGACCTGCTTCACACTTGTCAATGCATGCAATGGAGCTGCGATAGAAGAGAAGTTAGCAACAAAATCCCTCCAATATTGGGTTGCTCCCAAAAATCTTCTTACCTCCATAATTGTTTTGGGCTTTGGCCAATTCAAAATGACATCAACCTTGGAGGGATCTATTTTTAATTCACCTCCTCCAACAATATGACCCAAATACACTAAATAATTTTTTCCAAACTCACACTTTGACATATTTAAAAACAGTTGTTCTTTCTTCAAGACATCAATTACCTTTTTGACATGCATGACATGCTCTTCACCAGATTTATTGAAAATCAAGATGTCATCTAAGTAGACTATCACAAAATCATCTAGAAATGGCCTCAATACAGTATTCATCACACGCATGAAGGTAGCAGGAGCATTGCAAAGACCAAAATGCATAACTAGCCATTCAAACAAACCTTGTTTTGTTTTGAATGTTGTTTTCCATATGTCACCTTCAACAATTCTAATTTGATGATAGCCACTCCTTATGTCCAACTTAGTAAAATATTTTTCATCTTTCAATTGATTAAGTAAATCATCTATTCTAGGAAGTGGGTAACAGTTCTTTACCGTAATTTTGTTCAATGCACGGAAGTCCACACACATGCGCCATGTTCCATACTTCTTTGGCACCAAAACAATAGGTGACCCGCATGGTGTTAAGTCCCTATATTAATAGTGTAGTCCCTTACTATGTTAGTGTAGCCCCCCTTATTTTTATTGTTGTACCCCTGTAACCCCCATATTGTTATTATTGTGCCCTTACATTATTATTGTTAGGTCGGATAGGATTACATTGTGGCCTCACTAGGATTATATTGTGGCCCCATGGACTCCTATATATAGAAGGAGGTCTTGGTCATTTATATCATCCAAGAATTTTTCATTCATGTAATGTATTGGAGGTTTCCCCCTCGAAGTGGCTTATTTCTAAGGCGTTGATATATCTTTTCTTCTATTTTGGAGCTGGTTTCACAATATTTGGTATCAAAGCATGCGAAAATAATGCTCGATGTACCTGAATTTTTAATATAAGAATATATGATTTGTCTTGAAGCTTCAGAAGCTGAAATTTTTAGAGTGCGAAACCTAAATCCTAAGGAACAACGTCACAAACTTTCAGAGCTTGGTTCACAATATTTTCAGAGATATGATCTGTGGAAGTTAGGTCTTTTTGCAGGCTCCTAAATTTAACCTAAACAGGTCATCGCATAATTTTAGCTATAACTATTTTTCTACGAAGTTTTAGAAGCTGAAATTTTTAGAGTGCGAAGCTGCAATCCTGAGGAACATTTTCACAAAATTTCACATCTTGGTTCACAATATTTTCGGAGATATGGTCTGTGGAAGTTAGGTCTTTTTCAGGCTCCCGAATTTCATCTCAAAGAGGTGATCGTGGAAAAATATTCATAACTCACTCTCTGAGCATCGGATTGGAATTCTATAAAACGTGGCCAAAAGTTCACAGACTTTAGTTTCCTATCAATAAATTTCAGAGCCGAAGGAAGAAACAGTGGCACATGGCAAGTCATACAAGTTCACTCTACTGAACCAGTCCATAATTAGGTCATCGTAGGAGATTGGGCACAACTTTGTCTTAAAGAATCCAAAATAGGTTAGACCTATGGCATTCTAAAGAGAATTTAGAGGGCTACCTCAGTGACAATTTTCAGATATTGAAGATCCAAAATCACAAAGGTAATTCAGTTTCAATATCAAGCTCCTCAAAATCAAGAAAAAGGTGTGTATTTGGTTTTTAAAATTTCATAACGTTTGTTTGAAAAAGCAGTTTGAAGTGATTCCAAGGGCATATTTTAGAATTTTTATCAGTATTAGGTTCTATAATGCCTCCAAAAAATAATTACATACCCATTAAGCCCTCAAAAATCTATATTATGATGCATGAAGAGGAAGAATTGCAGTATGAGATATCAAAATTACGGTACCAAGTGCAACAAATTTCGATCTTACGAAGAGCAACCGAAGATGACATAGATGGTTTAAAAGTATAAATGAAGGCTAATTTGGATGGTTTGAAGGATCAAATAATAGCTAATATGGATGATAAATTAGTGGAAGAGCGCATTGAGCATCAACAACAAGTTCTCCAACTCTCAAAGGATAACCTAACTTTGGTGCAAAATCTAATGAAACGACGTGAAGATCAACATCACATCAAAATAATTCCTAAAGAAGTCACAGAAACAAGAACTCGACAAGTACAATCAATTTCAGAGTATCTCAGCAAGTGGAAGAACTTTCTTGTAGAATATTCCACATGGGAGGATGAGAATTTTATACAGAAGCATCAAGAAATACTCAAGCGTTGAGGATAACACTTGTTTGAAGGAGAGGGGCATGTTAAGTTCGTATATTAATAGTGTAGTTCGTTATTATGTTAGTGTAGCCCCCCTTATTGTTACTGTTGTATCCCTATAACCCCCATATTGTTATTATTGTGCCCTTACATTATTATTGTTAGGTCGGATAGGATTACATTGTGGCCCCACTAGGATTATATTGTGGCCCCATGGACTCCTATATATAGAAGGAGGTTTTGGTCCTTTATATCATCCAAGAATTTTTCATTCATGTAATGTATTGGAGGTTTCCCCCTCGAAGTGGCTTATTTCTAAGGCGTTGATATATATTTTCTTCTATTTTTAGAGCTGGTTTCACAACACATGGTGAAGTACTTATTCTGATGATACCGTTGTCCAACAACTCCTGAATTTTATTTTTAATTTATGCACTTTCCATCACTTACATCCTATACATGCCAATGTTAGGAAGAGGAGAATATTTTTGCAATTGTATTTCATGTTGGATTCCCCTCTTGGGAGGTAATCCTTTTGGCTCCTGAAAATTCTCATCATATTGGTTAAGAACCTCAACCAAATCAGATTTCAATCTTGAGTCATAGCCTTGATAAGCTTCATTCTCAACATCATTATTTAATTTGACCATTAAAACCACAAAATTCTTGCTAGAGTTAATCAATTTCTTCATTTGTCCAACATTCACAAGTGAAATATTTAGTTTCTGTCAATGTGCTCTAACAATGTACTCAATACCATCAAGTGGAACTACATCAAGTTCAAATCGAGAAAGTTTGTTGTAATTGCAAATCCAAGTATGAATTTCCTATTCACTTGTATGTTTGCATTCTTGCATATCTAACCTAAAGGATAAGGTCTTGGATGAGGAATGGTCTCTAAATTTAACTTCTTGACTAAGTCTTCGGAAATCAAATTTTCTTGTGAACCACTATCAAAGATTGTATCAATTTTGGTATGCTCTGAAATAACCCGAATATGGAAAATTTCAATTCTTGTTTTCTCATATTGAGTATCATTAGGACAACTTGAAGAGCTAGTGATTTCTACATCCTTACCTTTCATTCACATTGTTGTGATTTTTATTTCATCTCCTGAATCGGAGCCTAAGTCATGTTGTGTAGTTGCAGTTGTCTTTTGCTTCCCTTTGTTGATAAAATTGTTTGGTTTCATCTCAGGATGAAGCTTCCAAAAATGAGCTTCACCATGATCCTCTTTGGAACTATGTTTGCATGTTAATTTTTCTCCTTCCTTCTTGACGGATGCATTATTCTTTCCTTTCCCTTTGAACTTACTCTTACCCTTGTCTCCACTTGTGAATGGCTTCTTGCTACCCTCTTGTGAAATGTTTTTCCCTCTTGCTTCAAGATGTGTTGCCTGAACATAAACCTCATCTAAACTTGTAGGATTAAACATAAGGATAGTATGCCTCAAATAATTGTGTAAACCCCCAATATATTGTAGCAAAGTGTCTTGTAATTGCAAGTCTACACCTAGTATCAAAGACCTTCTTCTAAACTCTTGGGTGTAACTTTGCACACTTTGACCCTTTAGTTGTCTAAAATTCAGCCAATCCATAATATCCTTCACCATATAAGCTACTGGATAAAATTATCTTCTAAGTGCAGCAATAAAATCTATCCAAGAGGTTGAGACCTTACCATTATTTTTCATATCCTTTTATGTTTTGGCTTCCCACCAAATCAAAGCAGCACTTTCCAACCTTAATAAAGCCAGCTGAATATTTGTTTCATCATCTTTGATGTTTTGAATCCTACAATAAACTTCAATTTGATGAACCCAATTATCAAGTCTTTCAGCATACACTTCACCATTATACATAGGCAGTTCAATTTTGATATCAAGTTTTAGTAAGGGAGTTTTACCATGAACCCTTGGGATATGTGGAGCTGTTTGAGTAACATTTGTCGTGGAAGAGGTGTTGGAAATATTTTCATTGATGGAAAAGGAGCATATCAGGCAACAATGCAGTAAGAAAGCATAAAAGAGAGGCAGAGGAGAAAGGCAGACAAGGAGCAGAGGCACCAAAGGCAATGAATGTAGAGAGGCAACGAATGTAGTAGAGGCAGCGAATGCAGCTAATAAGGCACCAAAGGCAGCAAGGCAGTAGAGAAGCAGCAAAAGCAGAGAGGCAACGAATGTAGAGAGGTATCGAATGCAGCTAAGAAGGCACTAAAGGCAGTAAGGCAGCAGAGGCAACAAAGAAGCAAAGACAGCAGAGGCAGCGAATGCAGCAGAGGCAACAAATGAAGTAGAGATAGCAGAGAGGAAGCGAATTTCTTCAGCACACAACAGAAGGCAATTGGATTTTATAAACACAGCGAGGACAATAGATATTACACATAGCAGAAGTAGGAAGAGGCGAGAGCCGAGAGGAAGAGGCCAATTAAACAAATATGATTAAGCCAAGAGAGAGAGGTGAGCATCGAGAGACAGAGAGGGCTTTAATTAGTATGAAAAGATGTATGTCGAGTGTGAAAACTCGGGATGAGATTCAATAAAAAAGTTGAGCTCAGGAAAAAGCTTAGGAGGAATAGCATGGAGAAACCAGAGTTACACAACGCGACAGTATAAAGAACAGAAAATCCACTATGGCGGAGAATTCTTTGAAGAATTCCAAGGAAGGTGAACAGACAGTCAGGATTAGATCACAGAAGGGAAGGCAAGAAATGAACGGATAAGATTCATCGCAAGATAAGTGGGGTAGAGAGCAATCGGATTTGCAAGAAAAAACGAGGACCATAGATCTGAGTAGATCAACAGTGATGATCAAATCGGTGGAGATCGAAAGCGCAAATCGCAAAGTTTAGTGGCTAAGTATTAAGTTCATCGCAAGGTAAATTATTTTGTGTGTGATGTGAAGAGGAGAAGGGACACGTGTTTTCACGGCGCAAGATCGCAGATCGCACGAAATAGAGGTTAACCACTAAGTTAAATTGTTATAAGTTGCAAACTATGAAGTACGCAAGCTGACGTGGCAGATGACATGGCCTCGACCCCATAGCTCGTAGGAATTTATGATGACATGGAAGGGTGACGTGGCATGATGACGTGGACCTCGCTCGCATACTATGCATCGCAACACTTAAGGGATAGCAGTAAGGCGACTGCAAGTTAAGTTAAATTTTTGTGATGCGAAATGGATGGACACGTGTCGACCTTGCGCAACATCGCATCCCGCAAGAAATAGGGTTTAAATTCAAAGACATCATAAGGTATGTTTTTTTGGTTGCGATAAGGATCAAGCGACGTGATGCGATGAAGGGAGTCCATGTTGCAGCATTGTGCATGAACGCAGGTCGCATGGTTTATGGTTTATCGCTATTGGTAGAGTGGGAAACCTGTGGGCAAGTATTTGCGATGAGGTATCATTGGTCAAGCACTGTGGGACTCAATAGCCATGTTCTGCATCTATTATGTGTGTTATGTTATGTTATATACGCATTGTTTGATTGCTAAGTATGTATGTTATATAAGCGTTGTTTGATCGCAAATCGTATGTATGTTGATAAAACTCGGATTTGTAATACTCTGTTGTGTTAAAAGGGAGTCTTATGTGGGCCATACCCCACAAGTCACAAATAAATTATCTGAACGCAAAGAAAAGGACTAGGAGCTCGGGCAGAATAGTGTTGCGACGGTAAGGCAAACGAAAAGGTTGAACACGGAAGAAGAGTCGGGTAAAAAGGGTAGCTATGCAACACAATTGGAATATAACTGCTGAAACAGAAAATACAAATGGACAGCAAGCATAAGAGGACAAACGCACATCAAAGCTAAGAAACTGAAAGGGCTAAGTAAATAATTGATTGTAACTATACATGTATTATTTATTTTTATATTTTTTGTAATGCAAAGGCAAGTCTCTGTAGGCAAAGAAAAACTCCAATGTAATGCTGAAATGAGTACATAGTGCTGTAACATCTTGAATGTGTTGAGTGAGGAAATGAGAAGGTGGAAGGCAAAGAGTCATACCTATCCATTTCATATTCCCATATGGAATGCAAACAACTATGAAGTGATCTCTATAAATGATGTTATTGTGATATGCATAGAGAGGTTAGAGAGTGGAAGAAGAAGAAGGAGCAGATAGAGAAGTTGTGAAGATCCAAAGATGATTTAAAGCAGATATGAAGGCTGAAAGGATGACAGTGAAGAAGGAGAAAAACAAAGCTGATATGCAGGTAAATCAGCATATGATTTTATTGTGCAGTGAGGAAGTTAGTGCTTCCATATCAAGTTGTAGCTTGATAGATGTCCAATTGTAGCTGGTTGAGGTAGCAGCCTCCTGTGGGTTGTAGCCTACAGAAAACACATGGGAGTTGGTGCTTCCATTTCAAGTTGTAGCTTGATAGATGTCCAGTTGTAGTTGGCTGAGGTAGGAGCCTCCTGTGGGTTGTAGCCTGCAGAAAATAGATGGGAGTTGGATCTTCCTTGCAAGTTGTAGCTTGCAGAATTGAGGTAGTAGCCTCCTATTGGTTGGAGCCTACAGAAAATCAGTAGTGAGAGGGAGTTGGAGCTTTCCTTTACAACACAACAATAATAAGATGTGGTTTTCTCCCTTATGGGTTTCCACTTATATCTTTTGTCTATGTGCATGATGATTATGTGTTGATATTATGTATTTAATCTACTTAAAACCTACTGCTCACTTATTAAGATTGTTGTTCCATTATACATTAAGTTGATCATGAAATGAAGGTGTAAATAAGTGTAAAAGAAAGTTTTAAAAGACCATGAATGCATTAAACATATTCATGCCCCCTCTCAATTTAACTAAGGGTTCAACAATTGGTATTAGAGCAAGTTCCTTCGGTATGAGTTTAACAACTGGAAGGAGATCTTAGGTCCCCAAGATGGCTAGCCTAGAAGGATTCTCAACGAATAAATCCCCTTGGTTTACTGGCACAAACTATGCCTTCTGGAAAATAAGAATGAGGACATACATAATGTCTCTAGGAATAGAAATTTTGGTTTCTGTGGAAGAAGGATATGCTCCAAAGGATACTGACAGAGAGAAAGAATCCAAGCAAAATTTCATAACTAATGCAAAATCCATGAATGCTCTCTTGAGAGGTTTGTGTGAAATAGAATTTATCAAAGTAATTCACGGTGAGACTGCTAAATATATCTGGGATACACTAGAGAATATTCATGAGAGAGATAAAAAGGTGAAGATGGCCAAACTGCAAGCCTATAGAGCTCAGTTTAAAAATGTAAAAATGAATGAAGATGAAGATATAGTCAGTTTCTTCTTTAAGGTTGCGGAGATTGTGAATAACATGAAAGCTATAGGATAAACCATTAAATAATGTGTAATTGTACAAAATATATTGATATCTTTACCATCCATGTTTAACCCTAAGGTTTCTGCCATAGAAGAAACAGAAAACTGGGAAAAATTGACCGTGAACCAATTACCTGGAAACTTGACGACCTATGAGATGAGACTTCCAAAGGGGAAGTGAAATTTGAGGGAGGCATACTGTAGAAATTTGCTGAATAATGATTAATTATCCACCAAGACTATCCTGATCACATATCAATTCGAATTCATATGCAACACATAATCTCTTCCACTCAGATCATCAAACATGTGGAAATAAAACAAGCGATAGCACATCAATTCATCATACACATTAACACAGTATGTATGGGGAAAGCTTATAGCTAAAAACCCCACAGCTATTGTGTATATTATAATGGATAAATCATGTAACAAACTCAGTACAATACTCCTCACAAGTACTCAGTACTTTCTCATGAAGTTACACACAAACTAGCTCAGTTTTGAACAGGTTACTGGTTCAAAACTCACCACTAATTTCCTTGCCTCTATTGCGCAATCATGGCCTGTCTATATAGATATCCAAGGTTCGAATCTCCTTGGCTTGATAGCGCAATCATCATGGGCAATTCCTCCAAGTGTGGTGCAAATCTCATGCACAACTGATGTCGCCACTGATAGCTAACTCCACCCTTTCATCTACCTCTTTCACCGGTCTCCACTGAACTGATCATGCACTGTAGTGAACTGATGTGTTCTTGAGTTGAATAATGAGTTACTAATTAATGAATTAAATAATATTTAATTCACTCCACTCATAACTAGTTGATTAGCTAGTTAAACTAATCTCAACCAGTTCAACTAAATTAAACCGAACACAACTCCACTAGCCGTCTCATTAACTCCACCAAACTTCTGCCATTGAAGTCCTAACTGAAGTCAACCATGCATGTGCTCACCAAACCCTTGGGAATAGCGTAATTCCTCTGTCAGATGCATGAGCCACTTCCAAGGCTCGAACTGAAGTGCTCCAAGAGAGTAAACTGTTGTTTAGAGTCCAAATATTATTAAGGGTAAATAATATTTGACTTCCCTATTTTTAGGAGAGGCAGTCTAAAAATAGACTTCGACCTCTTCGACCTATAGGTCACAAAAGTAGAGTCCCATCTATTTTTACCAACATGACCAATGCTCCAAGAATCTCATACTGGAATCCCCGGACCATGCTCCATATGTCTAAAAATAGACATAGTCTAAAAATAGACTTTGCGCCGTAACTTGCCTCGCGGGCCCACTTAGTGAAGGCGACTTCATTTCACCAAGCTCCATCATCTTGCCGCATTTTTTCAACACTCCTCTCAAGAAGAGATGGATTATCTCAAGAACTTAGTCTCCGCCTCTGTGGAATTCGAACTTGCTCTTGGTGAGCGCCTTCGTCAGGATGTCGGCATCCTGATCCTCCGTGGGAACATATGAAAGCATCATGATTCTCCGCCGAACACAATCTCTGATATGATGGTACCTGATGTCGATGTGTTTGGACCTATCATGAAATACTGGATTAGCCGAGAGTTTAATGCAACTCTGGTTATCACAGTAGATCACCGTAGGCTCCAAATGCAACCTGAACAATCCTGCGAGGATCTTCCTCATCCAAATAGCCCTTACTGTGCTAGACCAGGGCCGGCCATGTACCGCCCACGAAAATGAGTTATGGACCGCTTTCCGCCGTACCGTAAAACCGCCTGTCGACCCGTCGTCGAAAAACTCCTCCGCAAGTGTTCTTCCCGTCCGTTGGGCCCCCGCCCAACCGCACTGCCAGCTTCTCGGTGCTTCTCGCTCCATCCCTCCGTCTGTACCATAATCATATCCCGATGTGCCACTAATATAACGAAATACATGCTTGCCTGCCTTCCAAAAGAGCTTGGTAGGCTTAACCATAGCTTGCGAAAGCTGGTTAACAACATAGCATATATCGGGTCGTGTATTGACCAGATACATAAGCGACCCCACCAACTGTCGATAGACAGTGGCATCCACTACCTCCGCTAAAGTAGCATCCTCCTTCCTCCAACCACCAGGAAGAGGAGTGTCAACAGGCTTGCAGCCTTGCATGTTGAACCTCTCCAGAATCTCCCGGGCATACTTGCCCCGAGAAACAAACAGTCCTCCACTGCGCTGCCAAATCTCCAATCCCAGGAAATAATGAAGGATGCCCAGGTCCTTCATCTCAAACTCTCGTGCAAGATCCTCCTTGCATGAAAGTACCAACTGCTCGTCGCCAGTCAAAATCAGATCATCTACATACAGTACGATGATCAACAGCTTCCCCTCCACCACAATCTGGTACAGGTTTGGATCCGCCTCACTCTTGGAGAATCCAAGCCCGGTGAAGTAGCTGTCTATCCGAGTGTACCAAGTACGAGGTGCTTGCTTCAGCCCGTACAGTGCTCTCTTGAGTCGGCACACATGCGACTCACTGCTGAAGATCTCAAAACCTTCAGGCTGCTCTATGTACACCTCCTCCTCAACAACTCCATTGAGGAATGCAGTCTTCACATCCATCTGATGAATGTGCCACCCCATCTGCGCTGAGAGAGCAAGGATCGTCCGTATGGAAGAGTACCTTGCGACAGGTGCAAAATTCTCCTCATAATCAATCTTCTCGATCTGTGAGAAGCCACGGGCGATAAATCTCGCCTTGTACTTCTCCACACTCTCGTCCGCCGCCTGCTTCACTTTGTAGATCCATCACGAACCCACCACTGATTTCCCCACCGGTCTTGGGACAATCTCCCATGCACTGTTCCTGACGATCGAATCATATTCTTCGATCATGGCATCAACCCATGCGGGTTCCTCCACTGCTTCCTCAAAAGAGGATGGCTCCGTCACGACACATTGACTCACAAGAGACATGTATCCAGTGTACCGATCCGGTGACTGCCTCTGTCTGCGCTGTGCTGTAGGTGGTCCTACAACCTTCTCTGCATCTCGAGCCAGTCGCTCAGCTTCTGTAGTGCGCATGCGCCCTCTGATGGTTGGCGCCGCATGGGTGGTTTCTTCCACCTCCTGAACTTCCTCTTGTGGCTGATCCACATCCGGAAGCTCCTCCTTAGGAACTAACAGCTCCTCATCTGCATGCAAGTGTAGCTCCCTCTCAAGCGAACACTGCATGGCTTTCTCCTCCTGAAATTTTATATCCCGTCGCACAACAGTCTTGCGACTGTCTAACAAATACACCCAATAGTTGTGAGGTGTATCAGTGTACCCCACAAATATTCCAACCTCAGCAGTTGGATCCAGCTTCCTTCTCGCATCCTTCGTCACATGCATGTAGACAAGAGAACCAAAAATCCGCAAATGGGAAATATCAGGCCTCTTGCCAGAATAAGCCTCCTCTGGTGTACTCATGCCAAGAACCTTGTGAGGACAACGGTTCTGCACATACACTGCTGTATTGCATGCCCCAGCCCACAAGTGAAGGGGTAGGCCCTGATCATGCAACATCGCCCGTGCAGCACCCACGATCGTTCTGTTCTTCCGCTCAGCCACCCCGTTCTGCTATGGGTTATGGGGTGCGATGAGCTCTCTCCGAATCCCTTCTGCACTGCAGAACTCCTTGAATTTAGCCGAGATGAATTCACCACCGTTATCACTCCTTAGAGCAATCACCTTCTTCCCCGACTCCTTCTCGACCAGTGCTTTAAACTCACAGAACTTCGCGAATGTATCGCTCTTCTTCTGCATGAAGAAGATCCAGCATTTTCGAGAGAAATCATCAACAAAGATCACATAATACTTGTGCTTTGCTGTCGAAGCAACTGAGAAAGGACCACACACGTCTGTGTGAACTCTCTCAAGGATCGTTGTGGCGCGACTATCCTTCTCGTGAAAGGTGGCTTTCACATACTTCCCCAAGGTACACCCCTTGCACTGATCTGACTGCACAAGAGTGCCCTTAGGAAGCCCAGTAGAAATCTGTTGCAGGATCTTCAAAGCTCCATGGTGAAGGTGGCCCAATCTCTTGTGCCACAGTTCGCCCTCATCATCCCGGCTCACCACTTCTCCCACCTTGCATGCCATTGCTGCGCAGCCATCTACTTGCAACTGATAAAGGTTCTTGGTTCGAACCCCTATCTTCCGGGTCTCTCCAGTAGTCTTACTGCGCAGGAAGGCTTTTCCTTCGCTGAAGACCACATCATACCCCTTATCCTCCAACATCGCCACAGAGATCAAGTTCTTCTTAAATCCAGGTACATGCATGACATCCCTCAATACAAAGGGTTTACCAGACTCCCTCTGAAAGGATATGGTACCGATACCAGTCGCACTGTATCTACCATCATCGCCCATCTCGATGTGCACACCCAAATCTTTGTCCTCCAGATATGAGAACAAATCTCGATCTCCCGTCATATGAAATGACGCACCGCTGTCCAAGAACCACACCGATCCCATCACACTTGAAACCAAGCATGCAATCAGTGAAAAGTCAAGCTCGAACCGTGAAGCCAAAGCTTCTCCATCTGCAGATCTTCCCGCTTGCTTGTTCTTCTTCTTCTTTGGACAATTGGTAGCATAATGTCCATGATCATGGCAGTGAAAACACTTCACTTTCGCCATATCCTGCTTCTTGCCCTTTGCACCAGAATGAGAGGTTTTCTTACCCTTCCCCTTCTTTTCTTTGGCCACCAAAGCGCAATTTTATTCATCAACTCCCTTTGATGAAGATCCATCTCGAGTAGTCCTCCTTATCTCCTCCTGCATGAGATCCGCCCAAAGGCGCTCCCATCCCGGCAGCTTCTCCCGACCATTGACACTATCTTGATATGAGTGCCAAGCCTTCGGAAGACCAAGGAGAGCCATGTCGACCATGTCCTCATCTTCGACAGTCACCCCCACACTTCCCAGCTCATCTCTGCATTGAGTGAACTTCGTGAGGTATTTGGCGATACTGTCGCCTTTCTCCATCTTGATGTTCCCGAGCTTATCTTTGAGCGCCAGCTTCCTTTGGTCACTCTTACTCTGGAATAGATCTGTCAAAGCTTTCCACATTAAATATGGAGAAGCCTTTCCATGCAGGCTAGATACAATATGATCCTTGACGCCCTCCAACAGGATCCTTCGACATTTCGCCATCTTCTTTTGCCATGCTTCGACTTCAGCAGGATCAGTGGGCTTTTGGACATCCGTATCTACGAACTCCTTCCGACCATTATCTTCTAATACTGCCTCCATGCGATCCTTCCATGCAACATAATTCGAACTGCCTTCAAGAGCATATTCGAGTCGCAAACCGTTGAAAGACATTTTCAACACTCGCACCAAGAAAACAAAACTGCTGCAAAATTTCGAATTCCACCTCAAAGCTCAACCGCTCTAGATCTGTGAGAACAAATTATTTCTAGCACAGAGATTGACTGCAAGGGGCGTTTACTGGATATATCACCTTTCAAAGAAAGGATGGATCCAAAGGCTACCTGGCCCGCATGCAGACTCTGTCTACCGAAATAAGTTTGTAATCACTGTGATGATCAATCTCTGCTTCAATAGCTCCGATACCATGTAGAAATTTGCTGAATAATGATTAATTATCCACCGAGATTATCCTGATCAAATATTAATTTGAATTCATATGCAACACATAATCTCTTCCACTCAGATCATCACACATGCGGAAATAAAACAAGCGATAGCACATCAAATCATCATACACATTAACACAGTATGTATGGGGAAAGCTTATAGCTGAAAACCCCGCAGCTATTGTGTATATTATAATGGAGAAATCATGTAACAAACTCAATACAATACTCCTCACAAGTACTCAGTACTTTCTCATAAAGTTACACACAATCTAGCTCAGTTTTGAACAGGTTACTGGTTCAAAACTCACCGCCAATTGCCTTGCCTCTATTGCGCAATCCAGGCCTGTCTTTATAGAGATCCAAGGTTCGAATCTCCTTGGCTTGACAGCGCAATCATCATGGGAAATTCCTCCAAGTGTGGTGCAAATCTCATGCACAACTGATGTCGCCACTTATAGCTAACTCCACCCTTTCATCTACCTCTTTCACTGGTCTCCACTGAACTGTCCATGCACTGTAGTGAACTGATGTGTTATTGAGTTGAATAATGAGTTACTAATTAATTAATTAAATAATATTTAATTCACTCCACTCATAACTAGTTGATTAGCTAGTTAAACTAATCTCAACCAGTTCAACTAAATTAAACCGAACACAACTCCACTAGCTGTCTCATTAACTCCACCAAACTTCTGCCACTGAATTCCTAACTGAATTCAACCATGCATGTGCTCACCAAACCCTTGGGAATAGCGTAATTCCTCTGTCAGATGCATGAGCCACTTCCAAGGCTCGAACTGAAGTGCTCCAAGAGAGTAAACTGAAGTTTATAGTCCAAATATTATTAAGGGTAAATAATATTTGACTTCCCTATTTTAAGGAGAGGCAGTCTAAAAATAGACTTAGACCTATAGGTCCAAAAAATAGAGTCCCATCTATTTTTACCAACATGACCAATACTCCAAGAATAACATACTGCAATCCCCGGACCATGCTCCATATGTCTAAAAATAGACATAGTCTAAAAATAGACTTTGCGCCAGAATTTTCCTGCGGGCCCACTTAGTGAAGGCGACTTCATTTCACTAAGCTCCATCATCTTGCTGCATTTTCAACACAGAATTTAAGGCAGATAAGTGAAAAGAAGAAAAGGAAGATACTTGCTCCTGCTCTAATGAAGAATAAGCCAAATTTGTCAGAATATTGGATAGAGGCTCATGCAAATATAAAGTTAAACTTCCATTAAAATGCTTTAACTGTGGAAGAGTGGGGAACTATGCATCTAAATTCCCTCATAATAAAACAGAGAAACAGCCACAAGAGAAAGAGAAGACCAAAATAACTAATTGGCAGAAAGGGAAGAGATTCAATAGAAAATCATTTTATGCTCAGCAAGATAGCAGTGCATCTGAAAGCTCAGATGAATCCTCAAATGAAGAAGGAACCTATGAATTTGTGTTGATGGCCAAGGAAGAGCCTGAAGGATTCCTTCTAGAAGATGAGGAAGTAGGAGAGGTAGATCTTGAGGGGGAGCTAAGGAGTTCCCTGGAGAATATAGATAGACTTAGACTCAAATGTAAAAAACAGAAAGACATTCTCCTAAAATATGTAAAGGAAGAACCAAACTAAAAAAATCTCATTCAGTTGAAAGTAGAACTTGATGAAGCTAAGAAGTTGGAAGACATTCTGCTAAAGAAAATTAAAGATAAAAATTAGGAGCAAGAGAAATTGGAAGGAGAAGTAGTCTGCCTAAGAAAGAAACTAGAAAACTCCCAAAGGGAAACACTCCACGAATGAAAAGCTCTGAACAGTTGGACAAAATTATAAATGTTCAAAGATCTCCTCTCATAAAGGCTGGGATAGGCTATGAAGGAGAAACCAGTAAGTCCAAGGTAGAAGATAACAAGAATATCATTTTTGTAAAATCTGTAAAGTATAATGAAGCAGCTCGAAATATTCCTACAGAAGTAGAAGCCAACAAGAACATGATTTGTAAAGAAACTAACAGAAAAAAAGCAACAACATGAAAGGACAGAGAATGAGAGGAAGAAACAATCAGTTGCAAAAGGTCCATACAGTCCTAAATATGAATTGAATAAATTCAAAAGCTATCAAAGGAGGTCCTTTCCTCCCATGAGAAGTATCACTTGTTTTTCCTACCACAAACCTGGACATATTGCAGCATGTTGTAAGACAAAGAAAATCCAATGCAACCAGCAAAGGATGCAGAAACTGAAAAGACTACCTTAAGCAAACAAATGGAGAGGACAACCTTTCATCAGGTACACTAATCGATTCCATGGCTGCTGTTTTTCATGCAATGAATTTGGACATAAATCTGTTGAATGTAAATTGTGTTCAAAAAGGGGAACAAAATGCCATACATTAGCTCAAACTTTCTTAGGTAAAATAAGATGTTATTCATGCCACAAGCTTGGTCACAAAGCAAAAGACTGTAAGCTTCCATATACATTAAAGAACTCTAGACAGATGATGGAATGCAATCAAATTAGACAAAACTGTGAATCAAAAAGAAGTGCAGACATTATGAAGAACCCCAATAAAGTATGGAAGGAAAAGAGAAAGGGGGAACCTATTACTTCAATAACATGATGAATCCATGATAGTCTCAGGGGTAGCTACTCTAGGAAGCAACGCAAATATCCAGCCAGCAATAGATAAGAAGCAACATCCCGGGGGGATAGCAGTTCATAAATAGTCCCCATAAAAGTAGTCTAAGAAGAGCTCCATGGAATAAGAACAGCTAAAAGTTCAAGAAGGGAAAGGACTAGGTGTGTTAATCTTACATTTGAAGCTCAAGATTCTATTATTGATTCATTTAAACCCTACTTCAGTAGAAAGGAATATGCAGTGACATTCTTTTAAACCAGAATGATAGAATAAGAAAAAGGTTAAGGATGCCAAGATCAGATTCAGTCTATTAATGATTGTTGTTGAGATTAGCGGAGAGCTCAATAGTAGAAACTATGAAGGTTGTCTTAACTATGGGTGTATGTGCGAGCTAAAGTGAAATTATTGCATGGATTATCAAATTAGTATCAATTGGTATTTGGAACAAGCAGCCTTACTATCAGCAGAATACCAAGTGTCATCAGTGGAGCAGTGGTATGGTACAGGTCCTCAGGATCATAATATTATGGCATAAATGAGAGGTTTATCATTGACATTCATACCCCCTTATGTCATAAATAAATTTGCATAGTTTATAAATGAGACTGTCCAATACATTTAATGTATCTAGCCTCAAGGATTAGTTTTGAAAGTACACTATACAAGTAGTAAAGTCATTTGGTCTCTCAAATTGAAAGATATTGTCTAATATTACAATAAGTTGTAAGTTCTAGTTTGATTCATTGATCACATCAGTATCATGGGCCTTTCGGCTGTTAGTGTAATATCCCTATCAGCAATCTAACACACATCGCCACCAACAAGCAATAAAGGTGAACCACAACTATAAAAGATATATTAGCATCATCATATTTGAATAGACTTGTACTACATATAAGTATCTCAGATGAAGATCTTAATTTGGACTGAAGTATATTAGGAGCAAACTTTATATTTCGTATGGAGCATTCTCAGTATTTTAGTATTGTTCCAATGATGCATCTCTGATTATATAAGTTTTCTATATGAAGTGTACTTATCATAACTTTCAGCTTTATAACAGTGCAAGGAGTCTGTGCTTTGGGATGGTATCAGCTTACTATGTATATACATACAAGTTCAATGATTCTCAAAGTGTTCTCTCAACAAATCTTGTACACTAGTCTGGAGGAGCAAGGTATAAAGTCAAAAGAAGAAGGCCTAAACACATCTCAGAGAAAGGAAATGCAAAGATAGAATCTACACTGGGAAATGTGAAACCCTTTTCCATTGATGTCAAAGGGGGAGGAAAAGTAAGCAGAAGAAGAAAGGCTCTTCTAAAAAGAAATCAGAGGAGGAAAGACAAGACACTTTTCAGAATGAAAGGGGGAGGAAGTCCTGGAGGAAGTATTGGAGAATTTCCATCAATGCCAAAGGGGGAGACTATTGGAAATGTTTTCATTGATGGCAAAGGAGCAGAAAGGAGCAGCACCTGAACTATCATTAAGGCAAAGGATGAGAGGATAACTAGCAATAAGGAAAAGGAGCAGATCATGCAACAATTCAGTAAGAAAGCATAAAAGAAAGTTAGAGGAGAAGCAGAGAAGCAAGGCGCAAAATTAGACTATCAGCAGAGCCAACAAAGAAGCGAATGCAACTAAGAAGCAAGGCAGACAAAGAGAAGAGGCACCAAAGGCAGCAAGGCAGCAGAGAAGTAGCAAAAGCAAAGAGGCAGTGAATGTAGCAGAGGCAGCAAATGCAGCTAAGAAGGCACCAAAGGCAGCAAGGCAGTAGAGAAGCAACAAAAGCAGAGAGGCAGCGAATGTAGAGAGGCAGCGAATGTAGTAGAGGCAACGAATGCAGCTAAGAAGGCACCAAAGGCAACAAGGCAGCAGAGGCAGCAAAGAAGCAGAGACAATAGAGGCACGAATGCAATAGAGGCAGTGAATGAAGCAAATATAGCAGAGAGGAAGTGAATTGCTTCAGCGCACAACAGAAGGCAATCAGATTTGCTAGACACAGTGAGGACCAGAGATCTTACACATAGAAGAAGCAGGAAGAGGCGAGAGCCAAGAGGAAGAGGCCAATTAAACAAAGATGATTAGGCCAAGAGTGAGAGGCGAGAGCCGAGAGACACAGAGGGCTTTAATCAGTATGAAAAGATGTATGTCGAGTGTAACAACTCAGGATGAGATTCAATAACAAAGACGAGCTCAGGAACAAGCTTAGGAGGAACAGCATGGAGAAACCGGAGTTACACAGCGTGACAGTATAAAGAATAGAAAATCAACTAAGGCAGAGAATTATTTGAATAATTCCAAGGAAGGCGAATGGATTGTCAGGATTAGATCATAGAAGGGAAGGCAAGAAATGAACGGATAAGATTCATCACAAGATAAGTGGGGCAGAAAGAAATCGGATTTGCAAGCAATAGTGAGGACTGTAGATCTGGCCATTTCAACGGTGATGATCACATCAGTGGAGATCGAAAGCACAAATCACAAAGTTTAATGGCTAAGTATTAAGGCCATCGCAAGGTAAGTTATTTTGTATGCAATGCGAAGAGGAGAAGGGACACGTGTTTGCATGGCGCAAGATCGCAGATCCCTCGAAATAGAGGTTAACCACTAATTTAAATTGTTATAAGTTGTGAATTGCGAAGTACGCAAGCTGACATGGCAGATGACATGGCCACAACCCCATAGATCGCAGGAATTTATGATGATGTGGTGGTGACATGGCAGGGTGACATGGACCTCACCCGTATACAGCACATCGCAACGCTTAAGGGATAGCAGTAAAGCGACCACAAGTTAAGTTAAAGTTTTGCGATGCGAAATGGAGGGACATGTGTCGACCTTGCGCAACATCGCATCCCGCAAGAAATAGGTTTTAACTTCAAATACATCGCAAGGTATGTTGTTTTGGTTGCAATTAAATAAGGATCAAGCGACGTAATGCGATGAAGGGAGCCCACATGGCAGCACCGCGCACGAACGTAGATCGCAAATCGCATGGTTTATGGCTTATCGCTATTGGTAGAGTGGGAAACCTATGGGCAAGCATTTGCGATGAGATATGATAGCCATGTGTTGTGTCTGTTATGTGTGTTATGTTATGTTATGTTATACATGTGCTATTTGACTACTAAGTATGTATATTATATAAGCGTTGTTTGATCGCAAATCATATGTATGTTGATAAAACTCGAATTTGTAATACTCCGATGTGTTAAAAGGGAGTTTTATGTGACCCATACCCCACAAGTCACAAATAAATGATCTAAACGCAAAGCAAAGGACCAAGAGCTCGAGCATAACAGTGTTGTGACGGTAAGGCAAACGAAAATGCTGAATGCGGAAGAAGAGTCGGGAAAAAAGGGCAACTATGCAGCACAGTTGGAATATAGTTGTTGAAACAGAAAAGACAAACGGAAAACAAGTAGAAGAGGACAAATGCACAACAAAGCTAAGAAACTAAAAGGGTTGAGTAAATAATTGATTGTAACTGTAAATGTATTATTTATTTTTATATTGTTTGTGATGCAAAGGCAAGTCTCCGTAGGCAAAGTAAAACCCCAATGTAATACTGAAATGAGTACATAGTGTTGTAACATCCTGAATGTGCTGAGAAAATAAATGAGAAGGTGGAAGGCAAAGAGTCATACATGTTCATTTCATATTCCCATATGGAATGCAAACAACTATGAAGTGATCTCTATAAATGATGTTATTGTGATATGCATAGAGAGGTTAGAGAGTGGAAGAAGAAGAAGGAGCAAATAGAGAAGTTGTGAAGATCTAGGGATGATTTAAAGCAGATATGAAGGCTAGAAGGACAACAATGAAGAAGGAGAAAAACAGAGTTGATATCTAGGTAAATCAGCATATGATTTAATTTTAGAGTGAGGAAGTTGGTGCTTCCATATCAAGTTGTAGCTTGATAGATGTCCATTTGTAGCTGGTTGAGGTAGGATCCTCCTGTGGGTTTTAGCCTACAGAAAATACATGGGAATTGGTGCTTCCGTTTAAAGTTGTAGCTTGATAGATGTCTAGTTGTAGCTAGCTGAGGAAGGAGCCTCTTGTGGGTTGTAGCCTGCAGAAAATAGATTGGAGTTGGAGCTTCCTTGCAAGTTGTAGTTTGCAGAATTGAGGTAGTAGCCTCCTGTAAGTTAGAGCCTACAGAAAATCAGTGGTGAGAGGGAGTTGGAGCTTGCCTTTGCATCACAACAATAATAAGATGTGGTTTTCCCCCTTATGGGTTTGCACTTATATCTGTTATTTATGTGCATGATGATTATGTGTTGATATTTTGTATTTAATCTGCTTAATACCTACTGCTCACTTATTAAGATTTTTGTTCCATTAAACGTTAAGTTGATCATGAAATGAAGGTGTAAATAAGTGTAAAAGAAAGTTTTAAAAGACCCTGAATGCATTAAATTGATTCACCCCCCCTCTCAGTTTAACTAAGGGTTCAACAAGAGGAAGAAGATGAAAGTGAGGATGGAGGTGAAGATGATTTTGGAGAAGAGGGTGGTTTGTCACCATTTATTTTTGAAGGCTTGTCATCATCTCCTCCTTTTCCTCCAGAAGAACCCTCTCATTTTGAAGGCTTGGAACTTTCACCATGCAATCTTGAATTTCTCTCTTCATAGAGAACCATCTTAGTCATGTCAAATAATGCTTTCCTGAAAGAATTTTCATCTTCTAACATATTATCAGCTCCTTCATGTGACATGCTTTCTGAAGCTTTAGTTTCAATTTGATGTGGAATTTGTGGTGGAGATTGTGGAAAATGTGTTCTCCTTGGCCTTGTCCCAACTTGAGAACCTGCACCCACAAGATTTCCTTCTCCTCTCTTGAGCTTCAACCTTGTAAGCATCAGAAACACTTGCAAACAATTAAATCCTCACAGCATCAAAGAAAACCTATTCTCTGATACCAAACTTGATCTGTATGAGATCTATATGTAAATTTTCTTGAGGACGTAGTTTAAATTTCAAGTGTTAAAATTGAGTTTTGATGTGGTTTTATGTTAAATTCTTATGCACATAAAGCATGAATTTAAACTCTGAAATAGCATAAAACAGTAGAAAAATACACCATAAAAATAACCACAACACAGCAAGTGATGAAGGAGTTCACCCCTCCTGGGCTACATCTCCTGGTCCAGCTTTCAATGGCTTGACCCTATATCATTATGCTCAAAAATGGTGATTACATTAGTTTACAGTTCTCCAATGGCTTCAAAACTTGTTCCATTAGCTTCAAAACTGTCCAAAACCCCTGTATAGCCTCTTTCTCCTCCCAAAATGGTCAAAAATTGAAGATGTTAATAGTTTCCCTAGCTTTTCTGCTAGTTTCTCTACAATTTACCCAAAATTCGGCACTGGTCCTACATTTTCGCCCAAATTTCCGCTAACAGAGCGCCAGATTGGCGGAATTCCGGCGGAATTCGTGGGACCGTTAAATTCTCCATTAACTTGTAAAAAATGAATTTGAATTATATAATATGGTGGTCGAATTATTATTTTTAAATAAAAAATTGGGTGGGGCCCTCTCGATCTCCGCGCCCGATGTTCTGGCCTTGGGTCATATGCATAGTTTGTTGGCAGGGAGCTAAGCCCTAGCCCTTACCCCATTAATTCCGCCACTTAAACTTTAAATAAAATTTTGGTCGTATGGTTGACAAGACTCATGGTTAGCCCGACCAATTAGGGCATTGCGTTGTTTTCTAAGGGGTCTGGCGTTCGAATCCCGTGAGGTGCAATTCGGCCTCCCAACCGATTTTTGGTAGCCCACATGTGGCCACATGGCGGCCTCTAGTTGGGAAACATGGAAGCCTGTGGTTGGAACCATCCAACTAATCAAAATTGCACAAGTTAGCTGCCACTGGGCCTACCACGTGGCAGCCTGCCACTGGCCAAAAAATTACACAGTGAGTAGTACCTTTTTTCCAAATTTGCATGTTTGGGAAAATTATCAGAACTCGTTTCTGTGAGCATACGGTGTCGCTTTTCCGTGAAACGAGTTTTGTCAGATTCATAACGATGAGATCTATGCAAGTGCACAGGTTTCGAGCCATTCCGACCACTTTCATTTTTGAGCACTGGATCGTCATCACATCTTCTCTACTGAAACTGGCTTCGTGAATATTTTTGCACGATTCTCCTGTGTGTGGAACTTCTTGAGAGCTACTTTTTCGACATTGATCACATGTCTGATAAAATGGTACCTCACATCAATGTGCTTGGTCTTGTTGTGATAAGTTGGATTTGTAGCCAAATGAATAGCACTTTGACTGTCACTGAACACATTCACTTTCTCTTGCATCTTTCCAATCTCATCAAGTAGACCTTTCAACCATATTGCCTCTTTACAGGCATCTAAAGCAACTATATACTCTACTCTAGTAGTGGACAAAGCAACAGTTTCTTGAAGCTTTGACATCCAGCTAATTTCTCCACTTGTAAGAGTAAAATCATATCATGTAGAAGATCGCATTTTGTCCAAATCACCTGCCTAATCAGTATCCACATATCCGCAGACTGAACCTTCACTACCATTAAAGATGATACAATGGTTACTTGTGCATCTTAAATACCGAAGCACCCATTTCACTACTCGCCAATGTTCTTCTCTTGGATTTTCCATGAACCTGCTAACAACTCCAACTGCATGTGAAATGCCAGGGCTTGTAGATACCATCACATACATTAAGTTGCCTACTACATTTGCATATGGTACACGACACTTATACTTTTTTTTCTCCATCATTTCTAGGACTCAACCCTGAAGAAAGCTTAAAATGGGAAGCTAATGGAACATTAACAAGTTTCACATTGTTCATACCCAACTTTTCAAGTACTTTCTCCACATACTTCTGTTGTGATAACCGAAGCTTACCATTTTTTATGTCTCTGTGTATCTCCATGCCCAAGATACGTTTTGATCTCTTCCATGCTTTTGCTCGCAATAAGCATATTGTCAACATATAGGACCAAGATAATGAATATTCCATTGAAACTTTTAAATACACACAATGATCATACTCACTTCTAGTAAAGTTTTGGCTCACCATGAAGGATTCAAGATTCTTGTACCACTAGCTGGGAGATTGCCTCCAGCCATACAATGATTGCTTGAGCTTGCAAACTAATCTTTTGTTGTGACCTTGTACAAAACCTTCTGGTTGTTCCATATAAATATCTTCATCCAAATCACCATGAAGATTGTTTTAACATCTAACTGTTCTAACTCAAGGTCAAGTAATGAAGTTATTGCTAACACAGTACGAATAGAAAAATTTTTACGACTGGTGAAAACATCTCATGAAAATCAATACCTTCAACCTAAGAATACCCTTTTTCTACTAGCCTCTCCTTATACCTTTCGATACTTCCATCAACATTCCGCTTCAATTTGAAGACCCATTTGCATCCGACAACACTTATCCCTTCAGAAATTTTTACAAGATTCCAGGTTTTCTTCTTGGCTAAGGAATCCATTTCTTCATCCATAGCCTTTTTCCATTTTTCGCTAACTGCATCATCCACTGCTTCCTTATAACAAGAAGGTTCCCCATCTTCAGTAATCAATGCAGTAGATGAAGCAAAATCTTCATACCTTTTGTGTGTTCTTCTTTCCCTTGTAGACCTTCTTAGAGCATCTAGTTGTTGAACTGGTTCTGGAACTTCTATAGTTTCCTTTGAATCTTCTTCGTCTTTTTCTTCAGAAGTATCTCCTTCCTTTCAAATTTTTGGAAAAGGTTTAGCCTCCAACTGAATTTGTTGATTCGGTGATATCTGTTCATGTTCAACTTTTACAACATATGATTTTAGAAGAGAAGATTCATCAAATGTTACATCTCTACTAATGACTATCTTATGTGAAGAAGGATCCCACAGCCTGTATCATTTCATTGCATAATCATACCCAACAAAGACATACCATTTTGCTTTTGGATCTAACTTTGAACGTTGACTCTTTGGAATAAGAGCATAGGCATCACAACCAAAAATCATTAAATGTGAATAATCACAAGACCGACCCGACCAAACTTCTTTAGGAATTTTACAATTAATGGCAATTGAAGGTGATTTGTTCACCAAATAACAAGCAGTAGATATTGCTTCTACCCACAACTCCTTTTGCAGGTTAGCATTGTTGATCACGCTTCTGGCTCTTTCCATAAGAGTTTGATTCATACATTCAAAAACACCATTTTGTTGAGGAGTATAGAAAGAAGTTTTATGTCTAACAATCACTTCATCCATACAATATTGTTCAAATTCTAAGGAAGTAAATTCATCGCCATTGTTATTTCTTAAACATTTAATTGATTTGTCTATTTTTTTTTCCACCATAGCTTTAAATTGTTTAAAAGCATTAAATACATCAACTTTTCTTTTTAACATATAGACCCAAATTTTCCTAGAGAAATCATCAGTAAATCTTAAGAAATATAATGCACCTCCATAAGATACAGTAGGAGATGGTCCCCAAAGATCAGAATGAATATAGTCTAAAATTTCTTTACTATTTGATTAGATTTGGATCAAGGACCTAAGTGATAGCTCAAATTTCAAAGTGTTCGAAAGTGTGCCTAACTTGAGTGACCAAATAGATTTCGTCTTCCTGATTATGGCACCGTGAACAGTTCAAAAAACCAACACCATATGAAGAAGTTATCGCGATTTGAAAAGTCCAGTAAACTACAATTTTTGACATTTGCCCAGGGTTGACTGGGTTTTTGAAAAGTTTGAAAAAAAAAGAATATTTCAGGGAATATTCCTAGAATATTCTTCAAAATATTCTCTGGAATATTCCTTTCGGGCAAATCGCTGGGTGACAAGTGTCAATGTATTACTAGTCAATGGGTGTATGTTTTGGTATGAGGGCCAATCACAGGCCGCCACATGGCCCAGGATGGTGTTGTAAAATTTTGTGGAGCAGTCGGGGATCGAACCCTGGACCTCCTCGCATGCATGCGCACGACTTTACTGTATCCTCTACCTTTGGTTCATAACCATATCATTTGTTGGGTTTTATTTATTAATTAACTGTGTTGTATTCGGGGGAGCGGAGGGGCCAGCCCCTCCCCATATGGTTGTCGCCCTTGACCCAAGGGCTTAACGCCGATAACTCCATGGTTAAAGGTTTAACCTTGCCCATTTCATGTTGAATCCTTGTCACATTGCGTGGTTTAAACGCCGAAAGTTGCGTTAGCGGTCAAGTTTTAACTCCAGTTCAATTAAACTACCGTGGTTCTAGCTTGGGTTTCCGTTGACAGTTGCAGTTAGAAGACCGCGAGGTTTTGGGGCATGTGCCCAACCCCAACCATTAAATTAATTGCCACAGTTAGTGTTGACAGTAAATTTGGAGTGCACCCTAAATTTGGGCAGTTTTCCTATTTTTTCTGCAGTTAAAGTTAAGTCCTCCATTTTTAGTGGAGTGTTTTTAGTTGAAACTTGAAAAAGTTGTTTTTGGTAATAACTCACTCATTATTCGACCATTTTTGGAGTTTCAATAGTCAATTTCAACTTTCTTGGATATTCCAGACTCATTGGTGAGGGTTGCAGAGCAATCAAAGGACTTTTGAGTGTTATTTTGCTTCAGAGAAGTTCTAGGGGCCACCAGGAGCCAGCAACAGAAAGAGGCCTAGCCAGGGCAGCTAGAGGCCTTAATCAGGAAAACAGTAGTCATTTTTGGATATTTCAGACATTCTAGAACTAATGGTGAGGTTTATAGAGCTAGTAGAGCACTTCTGAAGGCTGAGATGCTTCAGAGAAGTTCCAGGGGCCACTAGAGCCACCAGGTGCCCGCAGGAGAATGAGGCCTATCTAGAGCAACCAGTATCCATTCTCAGCAAAACAGCAGTCTATTCTGGCTATTTTGAACCTTCTGAATCCAATGGAAGGATTTGAAAAATATTTTGAAGACTTCTGAAGGTTGAGATGCTACAGAGAAGTTTTCAGTGAACCTAGAGCCAAGGGGTGCCACCAGGTGTTAGAGGCGTAACCGGAGCAGCCGAAGGCCAATTTCAGCAAGTGAATAGTCTATTATGACTATTTTGGACATTCTGAATCCAATGAAGGGATTTATAGAGCCATTTGGAGACTTTTGAAGGTAGATAAGCCACAGGGAAGTTTCAGGCAGCCCAGGGCCATCAGTGGATGGAGGCCTAGATTGGGGAGCCAAAGCTCATTTTGAGAAAATAATAAGTCTAGTTTGGATGTCTGATATGTGCTGGAAATATTAGGTGAGGTTTCAGGGACCAAAAATGATTTCTTAAGGAGTTAGTTCCACATAGAAGCTCAAGGAAACTTAAGGGTGTCGACAGAAGAGGTCAAGTCTAAGGGAACCTAGATCTATCTTCAAATAGATAACCATTCCAAGGATATGATGGTATTCTAAACCCAATGGTACAATCCAAATAACCATTGGAGTTGAGTAGTTACTTGTAAAAGAAATTTTCCATCCTAATCCCAAAGAGACAAGTCAATTTGACAAGGGCTCAAGGAGACGTAGCCCACGATATTCGGGTGAACTCCTTTATTAAATTTGTTGTTATGTGTTGATGCTTATTTGTTGCACTTTATGGTTGTTTTACATGCTTATTATCAGCAAAAACAAAAGTTTAATTCCTCACAAAAAGGTTTAAAACAGTTTAAAACACATACAACTTAATCAAGAATTCAATTCTGCATAGTGAAGTATAAGCTAGATCTTAATTTGTTTAACTGAGTGGGAGGTGCTTGCGCATAACATATCAAGTTATCACCCATTTCAAATCACTATTATGACTTCCAATTTTAAATTTTTTTTACATTGTTTTCCATGCACACAATGTTACAAAAATCCAACCTCAAGGATTTCAAATCAGGAAGAAACTTGCGATTCATCAGTACTTGAAGACCCTTCTCGCTCATGTGACCCAGTCGCTGATGCCATGGGTGAGTACCTTCTTTTTCCTTCTCAGTTACAATCGTTGCCTCACAAACCTGAGTACTTCCTTTGAGTTTGTAAAGGTTTATGATATTCTCTGTCTTCATAGCAACCAGAGCACCTTTTGAAACTTTTAGCACTCCATTTTGACCTGTAAACTTGTAACCTTCTGATTCCAATACTCCCAAAGAAATCAATTTTTTCCTCAACTCGAGTACATGTCTAACATCATTTAATGTTCTAATTGTATCATCATACATTTTAATTTTGACATTTCCCATCCCAACAGTCTGACAAGATACATTATTACCCATAAACATAGAATTATCATTCACAGCTTCATATGAAGTGAACAATTTATGTGCGGACTCATGTGATGGGAAGCACGAGAGTCTAACAACCAATTTTCATAATTTTGAGAGACATTGCAAACAAGTAAAGCTTCATCTACCAAACCTAATTCAACAGATAAAAATTCATCAATCATACTTGAATCAACTTGATTTGCTTCCTTTTTTTAGTTTTCAATAGACTCCTCTATTTTCCAATAGTATTTCTTGAGGTGTCTTATTTTGTTGCAGTACCAACATTTGGCTTTACGCTTCTTGCCTTTTGATTTTGATTTGTAACAACTCCTTACTTTCTCCCCTCTTTCCTTTGACCGGCCTCTGACTACCATGGCTTCTAGTGCGAAAGTTTCAATGTTTGAATTCCTTCGTACTTCTTCAGATAACATAGCTCCCACAAATGAATCAAATTCCAAAGATTTGGTTGTGCTCAGACTAATGGAAGAAACAAAATGGTCCCAAGACTCGGGAAAATAACAAAATTAGGTGATAGCTTTGTCTTCTTCATCAAATTTAACTTCCATATCTGACAACTGACAAATAAGTGTATTAACAACATTTAAGTATTTTGCAATTTTAGTACCCTCCATCCGAAGGTTATATAGTTTCCTCTTCAAATAGATTCTTTTGGTTAAAGATTTAGTCATATACAGTGTTTTTAATTTCCTCCACAAACTTCTTGTTGTGGTTTCTTCAACAATATTGAAAATAACTTCATCTACCAGGCACAACCTGACGGTACTGAGAACTCGAGCATCCAAGTCCTCCCAATCCAAATATGGCATGCTAACAGGTTTCTTTCTAAAGCTTTGTGCAACCCTTGTTGCACCAACGAATCCCTTACTTTTAGTTTCCACAAAGCAAAATTATTCTTGCTAGTGAATTTCTCCACCTCAAACTTAACATTCGTCATTTTTGTCATTTCTTCCTGCAGAGTCAAAAAATTCTGCTTCTAAGTTTTCCTTCTTACAACTAGAGTTTACCTGCTAAGGTTTCACCTCCAACTTCTTAATTTAAAAGAAAAATTCAAATAATTGTTGTTTAAAAACAAAGACACAACCTTTCTACAGAAATACCAGACTTCCCTACTTCATTCTCATTGCCTGTTCATCGAAAAAAAAAAAAATGCAAATAATAAAAGAATGCTTGTTATTTTGTTCAAGTTGTGGTTAGAGTTTAAAAAACTCAGCACTTCCATAAATTTTAATTTTCCAGGCTTTTTTTTTTAAACTAAATTCAGGAATGCAGCCAAAAATACCTCTAAATGGTTTCTGTTGGCGACTCTGATTGACCATCCACCAATTCGCTTACAGTGGTCCACTCAACAAAATTCCTATGTCACGGTTAATCCCGCTCAGACTCCACACAGCGGCGGCTCAGACAGGTAGGCGTTTTTTTTCTCACTTTCTCAAGTAGCGGTCTTCTTTGCGGCTCGAAGAGACTCCGTAACAGCCTCCCTCGACTGGCTCTTCAAACCGGAGGCCTGGCGTTTAAAAAACTAATTGGCATCTCTACAAAAAACAACTTCTTCATGGCTTTGTGGCAGGTCGATGGCAGACTGGCTCATTTTTTGATCCCAACGGCGGTTCCTTTCTCTCTGGTGGTGGTAGCAGGGCAGCGGCAGGGCTCCTCTCTCACCGGTTCTTTTTCTCATCCTCAGACTTCGAACAGATAGCTTCTTTCTCTCCGACAGCAGTAGCAGGGTGGCTCAAGCATTGAAACAAACATGGGCTTTAGAAAAACACGACAGCTGGTCTCAGTTCTCTCCGGCGACTCTGTTAATGGCACGACCAGCTCTGGCTTGCTCGTTCCACACATGGCGTGTGTTTCTCTGACAAGTGGCTTAGATAGATAGAAATCGATGGCGTGCTCAATACAAATAGACAGACAGCCTCATGACCACCAAGAATATGTCCTCCTTTGATTTTGTTCTCCTTTGTCACTGAAAATTTCAGTGTGCAACTTGTCTCTCTCACGGCCACAACCCTCACAACTTGCTGAGCAGATCTAGGCGATCTCAACTGCCTAGTAAGAGATCTGGTCCATTAATGACCCAGGTTCCTATGCTAGGGGATGGCCCCTCTAGCCCGCACTAATATAGAGTATGAGGCAAAAATGTTATTAACTTGTCGCTTCGTGCCTCTTGCTGACGGGATCACTGTAAAAAATGACATAATCCGCTGCACAGGATTTGCTCTAGGAAGAGGCTGGAGAATCTGTGTGCGAAGTCTCGTGACCTCCTGTATGTACAAGGCTAGACATCTCTGGTCTGGGTATCAAAAGAAGCTAGATAAGGTCTGGATCCCTCTGAACAAGTAATGGAATCTCCCACGAATCTCATAGTAATGAGGCAGCGGAAGATGAAGTGCTCCTCCGACTTAGTGTCTCGGAGGTGGCACAACTGGAAAATCCTATCTAACCGTGAAATCTGATAGTCAATCTCAATCTGCAGTTTATGAGAACCTACTCTGATCTGACCCAAGGGAATCTGAAGTGCGTGCATCCTGTTGATCATTTCAGCCCCCATTGAATCTTTGATGAGCAATCCCCTTTTGTTTGGCCTAGAAAATCCATTTTCCACCCATCACTACCTTCTCCCAGCCCCAAAATTCCATAAAAGGGCTGAAAAACCCGCATTTGAAAATATTTTTGAGGCCTAGCACCTTTCGGCCCTAGCCCCTGCACCTTTTCCTCCACGTAGCTCGGGCGCTAGACCAAGCGCCAGCCGGAAAAGGGGCTTATCACAAATTTATATCGAAAGCGGTATTAACCGTCGATCTACGTAGATCCGACGGCCTTTGCAACCCTATCATGCACACAGTCCCCACTATGTTTGCCCGTCTGATCATATCTCAACCGTTCGATCAATCTGCAAAATCAACAGCTTACAGTACTCCCTCCTTAGGTGGTCCCTGCTCTGTGCACTGTACAAAAACCGGTGGTTTATATCGCACTGCCTTTTCGAGGTGGGCTGTATTTCTCAAATCGGAGCGATTCCATACATCGCTTGCCGTGTGTCTCAGTGTACGGCTCAAAAATCGCTCTCCATCGCACGTTATTGTTCGGCAAAAGTCACAGCGCGATATTCATGATAGCCGTCCGATATGGAGGTCTTCATCCAACGGTTGGCGCTCTTCGAACCTACACGGCATTTGATCATTGCATAGTCGACCCCTGGCCCACTATCTGTCGCCCCCCTACGCGTCCTCCACCGTCGATCTCCGTCAAGATCGGACGGCCCTCATTAAACCCACGCCACGCCATTGACCCGGTCCTCCTCCACGTCACCATTCCACGTGCCATTCGACGCATTCTCTTCCACCTTCCTTATATCTCATTCTAAAGGTCAAATTCAAAGTTATTCATCTGCTACGTTCCGCCAACCTCCTCCATTGCCACCTCCCACCGTCACGCAGCATTTCCTATCATCGCCCTGCATTTCTCGACCTGTCCACCATGTCGCGCTGTCTCACCATTATCCCCACTATGTTCACCTTCCCGTGCATGGTTTTCTTTAACAAGTTTGTGGATTTTGCAGGTTTACAGCGGTGGAAAACTATTATGATTCACAGTCTCTATTACTGTGATAGAGAGCACGTCAAAGGAACATTTTTCAGAGCTGAATTATGAATAAAGCCCCGGGAAGGCAAATCGATAAGACTTCCATTAAAGAAGCGGGGTTAAAATCTGTCAAACCCTGCAGGGACGTTCAAGGCGCCAATTTCACAGATGAAGATATTAATAGAGCAGCAGAAAAATATCAGTGGATGATTGAGGAATTCAACGCTCAGCATTGAGGATTTTCAGCCATGACTCAGGTTTTAGAAGGTAGAGGGTACAATGCACCAGAAATAATACCCTTCAGGTTTCATTTCAGCACCATTTTCTTTCAGGAAAGGATGGAATGTTTATGTGATTTCTCTGCTTTGCCGTGTTCCTGGAGAGATTTCTACCCAGTGCATTTATTTCAGTTAGCAGGCCACAAAGTACAAACAGCATTACAAAGTCATCGAGCAGTATGGGCATGCATGTCTCCGCCATTTTGTTTTAATGATACAATTAAATTTTCATCACCTACTCCCTTTTTCGGCTTTCTCGTTCTCCTATAAAGCTCCTAGAGAATAGATGATTTAGGGTTCCAGATTTTATCAAAAAATTATGCAGTGAAAGGTTTTTTTTATACATTTTGTAGAACTCTTGTATGAAGGCTCAGAGCCCATAGGGTTTCAGTGAGGAGGAGTTCCATCTGTTAAAGAGGATTCTGGTCTTTGGTATTTCACAGTCTGTAACTTTTTCTTATGTGTTATTTAAATAGATCATTTCATTTCATCCGTCTTTCCTGTATCATGTTTTGGAATGCGAGTGGCTCACTGATTTGTGGTATGGATTTATCCTAGTTGATACCCATGCTTGGATTAGTCAAGCACTTTAAATATGGCTCATGCATGATATTCTGTTCCATTAGTCATCTAAACCGCATTTCTACTATATTAGTTTCTTTGGGAGGGTGTTTTTAAAATGCTACTGTTATGTATGGATTATTAGATTGGTAAGCCCATGCATGGTGGTATTGTGTATCTGGATATCAACTCAATGTTAAGTAATATTTCCTCTACATTTCATTCACTACATACACCTTCTGATAACTTATTTTTGTTAAGTATTTCTGAATCGGCCCGCTTTACAGTAAGCTGTCTCTGAATTGTCTGTTGCTTTTATATTAGAGTTTTTCATGTTGCCCCTGCAATATCCCTATTTCTGTGTCAGTTTCTGAAGGTCTTGGTCCCATCCAGATTGAATTTTCCTTGTTTTACAAGAGATAGCATGAGATCTTGTTATTGATAACTCCCTCTGTTATATCATATGCTCCTTGCTATATAAGATGTCATAGGCACTGGTCTATCACAACTCTAGGTTGTCTCTAGGAGCGACAACATCTTTTTGGCATCGTTGCCGGGGACCGAAGTTGAGAAAATTAAAATCCCTAGGCCTCGACAAAACCTAATTCACTCTCCAAGTAGGTGAGTATGGAGAGTTGAGAGTTTTAGATCCCTTACCTTGGCGACTCCACATTTGTTTATTTGATAAATCTATTTGCAGTCCTGGCTCCTCGTAAGCCACACCTGAGGTCAGATACGTCTTAGCCAAAGACATCTTCAGTGTCTGACCCTGAGAAAATCATACATAGAAGAAATTGGAGGGAAAGGAAATCATTTCATACTGAAATCCCTGAATTGTCTATAGAATACTTCCCATCCTCTTCTTCTCAAGATTCCCAAGTGCAAGGTCCTGACTCCACTGTGGGAGATACCGATTATTATTCAGATAGTCTATCTCGAGGAGGTGTCAGAAATAAAGATAATTTCCACCCTGCTCCTGAGGTTGAAGAGGTTAAAGAAGTCACTGAAGTATCTGCTGTTAACAGACCATTATTCCCTTCAACACCTCAGTCTGTTGTTCATTACATCCCTATTGTTATTCATACCTCACTTCCACCTCCTCCTCCTCCTGTTACTCATCAAACTATTGCACTACCTCCACCCCCTCCAATGGAAAATGTTCCAGGCTTCTTGCTAAATAAATATGCTCCTCTAGCATTACCCCAAGTGTTGAATGACATGCCACAAGATTATCTGAAGATTTTACCCCGATTCAATGGGGAAAATGAGATTGATGCTCAAAAACATCTTGAGACTTTCTGCTCTTTTGCAGAGAACTTTAATGTTGAACATTTAGATGTGGTCTTAAGGCTATTTGTGCAATCTCTTGATGGTGAAGCCAGAAAATAGTTTAAGACATTGGGAAACCGTTCCATAACCACTTGGGACGAGATGGAAAATAATTTTCTCAGGAAATGGGGGGAAAAGAAAGATCATGGACAATGTCTTACTGAATTCAATACACTTAAGAAAAGACATAATGAAGGAGTATCAGAATTTATCAAGAGATTTAATAAATTGTATTTGAGTCTTCCTGCTGATATGAAGCCTCATCAAACTGCTGCTAAGGTTGTCTTTGTAGCAGCCTTTGATTCATAGTTTGGTTTCTCTCTCAGAGAAAGAAAGTCTGCTACTCTGGATGATGCTCAGTTAGATGCACTAGAATTGGAAGCAAACTTTTCCTCCACTAGAAAACCAAAGGGAAAATCTGAGCAAGATACCAGAAGAAGGGGAAAAGAGGAGGTATCTACCTCTAACCAGGACAGAGACACAGACAGAACAGAAGAAATGACCAAATTGATTAATAAAGTGGTCAAGCTTGAACTGGAGGCCAAGAATTTAGCCTCCAAGAATTTCTACAATGCTCCAAACAGAGGTTATAATCCTCAGTATAGGAAACCACCCCTGCAAATATTGCCAAGGGAAGCAAAGGAGCAACAGGATCAAGTACCACACCCATTGTACCTAGAAGGTCCAGTAGATGATTCTACTGAAGATATTGCCTATGGACTGGAGGATGCAAATCTTGCCTTTTCAAATAGTGATGGAGAAGAATGCCCTTTGCATGGAAATGATGGCGCTGAGTGCTCATTGCAAGAAGAAGAAAAGACCAGAGACACAGAAGAAGCAAAAATTGATCATTATTGTAAACAATTTGTTGATTTCATGCAAGCACATTTCAATAGAAGATATGATCTCATATCCTCTAGGAAGAGGACTCGTACTCAAGAGCAAGAAGAAGAGCTACCCCAGAAGGAAGCACCTGCTCACTAGGAGTCTACAATGCAGAAAGTCACAGACAAAGGTAAGGGCCCTCTAAACAAACCTTTGCAGTCTAATGATCAAATTCCTTCCTCTTCAAAAGTAGTCATTCCTCCTAATACCAAGTTTGCGGAAAAATAAGTTAAACCCTCAGCTGAAAATAAAGAGTCAAAAGAGGTTGTAATAGAGAAGTCACCCCCTGTTTTCAGTTTGCAAAAGGAACTTGAAAAAGTCAAAATCCCAGTGCCCTTGACTGAGTTGTTGAAACAACCTGCATATCAATCCCAAGTCACCTCATTCATGCTCCCTCCAGAAGCAACACTCACTCCAGATAGCCTCAACCTTCAAGAAGAAATACCCATGGTTGTCTTTGGTCCACATGTTGAGGAATTAGATGCTTCTACTCCTCCCTTTTATGTGTCTCTAGTGATTCATGACCTGCTATTACATAATTGTCTATTAGATTCTGGAGCTTCCCATAATCTAATACCTCTGTCAGTCATGGAAAAACTAGGATTACAAATCACCCGACCATACAAGGACCTCTATTCATTTGACTCCAAAAGAGTTAAATGCTTGGGGATGATCAAGGATTTGGTGGTCAATTTGGCCCAAATCCCAGCAAAAATTGTGGTAATGGACATCGTGGTGGCTGACATCCCAACTCGTTTTGGTATGTTGTTGTCAAGGTCCTGGGGAACAAAAATTGGTGGATCACTCAAGATGGATTTAACATATGCCACTATCCCAGTTTTTGGTGGCCAAGAGAGGAGGTTGTACAGGGAAACTAGATTTGTCAAGATGGTGACTAAGGCTGACAACTCTGTAAACTCACCAGTCTACAGTAAAGAAGGATATTATTCATGCTCGATGCTGGAAGAAGATCAAGATTATGCTCATGAACCATCCTTCTGCCAGATTAAGACTGAGCAGCCCTCAGAAAGCAATGAAGCAGGGATCTGGACACTTCATTTTGATGGAGCAAATTCAAAATAAGGTAATGGAGCTGGAATATTATTGATTTCTCATATAGGGAAATGGGTCCCATTGTCTTTCAAACTAGAATATGAAGCTACAAATAATGTGGCTGAATATGAAGCACTTCTGTTAGGATTGCAGACAGCCAGGAACATGAACATACAAAGCTTAAAAGTTCTGGGAGATTTAGAGCTGGTGGTCAGACAAGTCAGGAATCAGTGTCAGACCAAACATCCTAGGCTAAGGGCTTACAGGAATGAAGTTTGGGACATGGTGGAAAATTTCTTCTTGGCATTTGATATCCAGTTCATGCCCAGAGAACATAATCGGATGGTTGATTCCCTTGCTGTGGCTGCTAGTACATTTCTACCATCGAAGAACCCTCTTTTAAGATACGAAGTTGAGGTGCGTTATCGGCCGTAAATCCCAGACAACATCAAACACTGGCAGGTATTTGAAGATGAAGAACAGATGAAGAAGTTCCTAGAAACAGTAGGGGAATTCTCCAATATGGAGATTGATGCTGATGAAGAGGATGAGTCTGGAGATACTTCAGAAATAAATTGGGAGAAGAAAGTGGCAGGTAATAAAGTGTTGCAGTTAAAGGGAAACATTATACCTAGAGGGTTGGTGCCTCTAGAAAGATTATTTGACAAGAATGATGTCCCACTGCAGCCAAGCAAAGTGGTGGAATAAAATCAGGTAGAAGACCTGAATCTTGGTACTGAGGCTGACCCCAAAATTGTAAAACTGTCCAGGAAGATCCCTGGAGAATATAAAAAGCTATATCAGAAATTGTTTCAGTCTTGCAAAGATGTGTTTGCATGGTCCTATCAATACTTGAAAACTTTTTATATCAGTATTATGCAACACAAAATCCCACTGAAGGGAGATGCAAAGCCTCATAAGTAGAAGCTCAGACAGATAAATCCCCTGCTGCTTCCCTCTATTGAGAAGGAAATTAAGAAGTTGTTAAAGGCCAAAATAATTGTGCCATTAAGGTACTCTGAATGGGTAGCAAACCTGGTCCCTGTCCGAAAGAAGAATGGAGAAATAAGGTTGTGTGTGGATTTCAGAAATTTAAACAGAGCATCCTTAAAGGATAATTAACCACTGCATAAGATGGATCACATCCTGCAGAAGGTAGTTGGAGCTTCTAGGATGTCAATGATGGATGGATTATCTGGTTATAATCAGGTGGCTGTACTTCCAGAAGATCAAAAGAACACTGCTTTCACCACACCATGGGGTACATTTATGTATGCCAGGATGTCTTTTGGATTGATTAATGCAGGGGCTACTTTTCAGAGGGCCATGGACATTGCTTTCGTTGGGGAGCAAGACAAATTCTTGGTAGTCTACCTTGATGACATCACTGTATTTTCAAAAAATGATACTGAGCATATTGAGCATCTACGTAGAACCTTTGAGAAATGCAGAAGGTATGGTCTCTCTCTAAATCCTCAAAAGTCTTTATTTGCTTTAGAAGAGGGTAAAATTTTGGGACACATTGTAACAAAAGACGGGGTGAAGATAGATCCTAAGAGGGTAGAGGTTATAAATGGTATTGCTTTTCCCAAAAATAAGAAAGAGGTACAAGTATTCCTAGGGCGCATCAATTTCCTGAGAAGGTTTATCCCTAACTATGCTGAAATAGTTAGACACATAACGGACATGTTGAAGAAAGATAATGAAGTTAAATGGTCCCAAGGATCACGAGAGGCATTTACCCAAATAAAAAATGCTTTTGCAGAAGCCCCTGTGCTAGCTGGACCAGATTATGATAAACCTTTCATGATTTTTTCTTTTGCATCACCTCATACAATAGCAGGAGTTTTATTGCAGAAAAATGAGGAAGGGTATGAGCAGCCTATCGCATTTTTCAGTCAGGTGCTCCGTGATGCAGAATTAAAGTAAAACATATTGGAAAAGCAAGCATACGCCCTAGTAAAATCCCTCAAAGCATTCCGCGTGTATATCTTACAGTCCCACATCACTGCATTTGTGCCTGCAGCTGCTGTAAAAGATATTATTATCCAGGGGGATAGTGAAGGAAAAAGGGGAAAATGGATTGCTAAAATACAAGAGTATGACTTAGACATCCGCCCTACTAAGCTGATCAAAGGACAGGGGCTTGAAAAAATGTTATCTGAATCAAACTATCAAGCTCTGGGCATAAATTTGTCCATTATAGCAAGTGAGGAATTTGAAGAGCAAGAAGAGCGACAGGGAATTGGAGTAGCTACTCCAGAAACACATCTAAAGTACCTCACCAGTCCGTGGTACAAAGAGATAATAGAATATCTCCTCACACTCAGTTGCCCTCCAAGCTATGATAAAGCTAAATATAGAACACTAAGATTGAAATCACAGAAATATATAGTCGCCAATGGCCGGCTATACTGGTGAGATCCCTCAGGTATCCTACTTCTATGTCTAACAGAGGATGAGGTAGGAAGTATTATAGCTAAATTTCATGAAGGGATCTGTGGGGGTCACTACAGTTGGAGGGCCACTGCTCATAAAATCCTGAAGGCTGGTTTCTATTGGCCCAAGCTTTTTGGAAATGTTTTCGCCCAGGTTAGAGCATGTGAGAAATGTCAGAAATTTGCTGAAAGACAGAAGATGGCACCTCTTCCCATGATTCTCGTTCACGTGGATGAACCATTCAGACAATGGGGAATTGATTTTATAGGTGAAATACATCCTCCATCGAGTGGTTAGCATAAATGAATATTAACTGCCACTGATTATTTCACAAAATGGGTGGAAGCCATACCCGCGAGGAACGCCACAGATACTGTGATCATAAAGTTCATGGAGGAAAACATCATATCCAAGTTTGGTTGCCCTACCAGAATAGTGACTGATAATGCCCAGGCTTTCAAGTCTACAAAGTTTGTGAGTTTTTGTCAGCAATATAACATCACACTAAGTCACTCTACAGCCTACTATCCACAAGGAAATGGCTTGGTAGAGTCTTCCAATAAAACCCTGGTAAGGGCACTGAAGAAGGCTATAAATGAAAACCAGAAAAATTGGGATTCCCAGTTAAAATTTGCTTTGTGGGCCAATAGAATCACCAGCAAGAGAGCAACTGGGAAATCCCCATATGAATTAGTATATGGGAGGGCAACAATATTTCCTATTCAGTTAGCCCTACCAGTAGCCCGATTCATCCAAGAAATTCAAGAGGAGTCTGATAATATGACCAGGAGAATAAATCAGCTGGTGGAATTTGAAGAAACATGCAATCAGGTAAATCAAAGGCTAACAGAGTATCAGGAGAAGATGAAGTACCTCTTTGATCAACATGCTAAAGACAGGAACCTGCAGATTGGTGATTTAGTACTCAGGTGGGATATCCAAATGGCTGAAAAAGGAAAACATGGTAAATTCGATCCACTTTGGTTCGGTCCCTTCAAAATTGTGGAACAGGGAGGTAATAACACTTTCAAGCTGGAGAATTTACAGGGTGACTTGCTTGACACCCCTGTAAATGGTTAGTTTCTTAAACCCTACTTCCAATTATGATGCAGGCCGAGAGAGCCTGATGTATCATATTGTATATTAGTTTATGTTTCTATCTTTGTTTGAATGAAGTATGTGTGCTGATGAATCATAACGAAGAAGATTGAAAAGGTAGAAGTGCTGAAGAGCAGAGTTTGCACATAAGACTATCAGAGGGTCTGCGAAGTTCTCGACACGTCCAGGGATCAAGGTGTCGTCCCCAGATGGAGCCAATGTTGATCAGTTCAGCCCCCATTGAATCTTTGATGAGCAATCCCCTTTTGTTTGGCCTGGAAAATCCATTTTCCGCCCATCGCTACCTTCTCCTAGCCCCAAAATTCCATAAAAGGGCCGAAAAACCTGCATTTGAAAATATTTTTGAGGCCTAGCACCTTTCGGCCCTAGCCCTTGCACCTTTTCCTCCACGTAGCCCGGGCGTTAGACCAAGCGCCAGCCGGAAAAGGGGCTTATCACAAATGTATATCGGAAGCGGTATTAACCGTCGATCTACGCAGATCCGACGGCCTTTGCAACCCTATCACGCACATGGTCCCCACTATGTTTGCCCGTCTGATCATATCTCAACCGTCCAATCAATCTGCAAAATCAACGGCTTACAGTACTCCCGCCTTAGGTGGTCCCCGCTCCGCGCACTGTACAAAAACCGGTGGTTTATATCGCACTGCCTTTCCGAGGTGGGCGGTATTTCTCAAATTGGAGCGATTCCATACATTGCTTGCCACGTGTCTCAGCATACGGCTCAAAAACCGCTCTCCATCATACGTTATTGTTCGGCAAAAGTCACAGCGCGATATTCATGACAGTCGTCCGATCTGGAGGTCTTCATCTAACGGTTGGCGCTCTTCGAACCTACATGGCATTTAATCACAGCATATTCGACCCCTGGCCCACTATCCGTTGCCCTCCTACGCGTCGTCCACTGTCGATCTCCACAGAGATCGGATAGCCCTCATTAAACCCACGCCACGCCATTGACCCGGTCCTCCTCCATGTCACCATTCCACGTGCCATTCGACGCATTCTCTTCCACCTTCCTTATATCTCATTCTAAAGGTAAAATTCAAAGTTATTCATCTGCTACGTTCCGCCAACCTCCTCCATTGCCACCTCCCACCGTCACGCTGCATTTCCTATCATCGCCCTGCATTTCTTGACCTGTCCACCATGCTGCGCTGTCTCACCATTATCCCCACTATGTTCACCTTCCCGTGCATGGTTTTCTCTAACGAGTTTGCGGATTTTGCTGGTTTACAGCAGTGGAAAACTATTATGATTCACAGTGTCTATTACTGTGATAGAGAGCACGTCAAAGGAACATTTTTCAGAGCTGAATTATGAAGAAATCCCCAGGAAGGAAAATCGATAAGACTTCCATTAAAGAAGCGGGGTTAAAAGCTGTCAAACCCTGCAGGGACATTCAAGGCACCGATTTCACAAATGAAGATATTAATAGAGCAGTAGAAAAATATCAGTGGATGATTGAGGAATTCAACGCTCAGCATTGAGGATTTTCAGCCGTGACTCATGTTTTAGAAGGTAGATAGTACAATGCACCAGAAATAATACCCTTCACGTTTCATTTCAGCACCATTTTCTTTCAGGAAATGACGGAATGTTTATGTGATTTCTCTGCTTTGCCGTGTTCTTGGAGAGATTTCTACCTAGTGCATTTATTTCAGTTAGCAGGCCACAGAGTACAAACAGCATTACAAAGTCATCGAGCAGTATGGGCGTGCACGTCTCCGCCATTTTTTTTTAATGATACAATTAAATGTTCATCACCTACTCCCTTTTTCGGCTTTCTCGTTCTCCTATAAAGCTCCCAGAGAACAGATGATTTAGGGTTCCAGATTTTATCAGAAAATTATGCAGTGAAAGGTTTTTTGTATACATTTTGTAGAACTCTTGTATGAAGGCTCAAAGTCCATAGGGTTTCAGTGAGGAGGAGTTCAATCTGTTAAAGAGGATTATGGTCTTTGGTATTTCACAGTCTGTAACTTTTTCTTATGTGTTATTTAAATAGATCATTTCATTTCATCCATCTTTCTTGTATCATGTTTTGGAATGCGAGTGGCTCACTGATTTTTGGCATGGATTTATCCTAGTTGATACCCATGCTTGAATTATTCAAGCGCTTTAAATATGGCTCATGCATGATATTCTGTTTCACTATCCATCTAAACCATGTTTCTGCTATATTATTTTCTTTGGGAGGGTGTTTTTAAAACGCTATTATCATGTATGGATTCTTAGATTGGTAAGCCCATGCATGGTGGTATTGTGTATCTGGATATCAGCTCAATGTTAACTAATATCTCCTCAAAATTTCATTCACTACATACACCTTCTGATAACTTATTTCTGTGAAGTATTTCTGAATCGGCCCGCTTTACTGTAAGCTGTCTCTAAATTGTCTGTTGCTTTGTATTGGAGGTTTGCATGTTGCCTCTGCAATATCCCTTCCCCTGTGTCGGTTTCTGAAGGTCTTGGTCCCATTCAGATTAATTTCCCTTGTTTTACAAGAGATAGCATGAGAGTTTGTTATTGATAACTCCCTCTATTATACCATATGCTCCTTGCTATATAAGATGTCCTAGGCACTGGTCTATCACAACTCTAGGCTGTCTCTAGGAGCGACAATACATCCAATAGTGAAGCGTGTAATGGGGCCGAACAATGTGTCCATTTCTCAACAACATGAAGTGCTCAACATAGAAAGCCATCTTCGGACACAACCCATCCTGAGGATTTATCCAAGTAACCTGTACATATTTCCTGTAAATATCCTCTTGGATGATTTTATTCATCTCTTGTTTGGTTGGTAGGAGGTGTCCCGGTGCACAAAAAGAAAACTTGAATGGAGGGAGTTGGTCTATCTTCATACCAACTGAAGCAAGGAGATATGAGACTCCAGCGTACCAACATCGAGATTGAGCCGAAGGACTCGCTATTGCAATGGAATCTGATGAATGGTAGGCCAAGTATGGATATCGGTCCCACCCCTTCGTTGTATCCCAAAACCCCGAACACGGTGAAGAAGAGAGATGATACCAAACATTGTCTCAAGGCGAAGGGGGCGAGCTCCAAAATCTGCAAGAATGATGGGCTGAGGAGTTGTCTGCTTGCACCGAATGATGCGACGAAGAAGAGTGATCTGCACTCTCTCTGCAGAAAACCAATCAAACTCTAGTAAGCCAAGACCCCAAACCTCCGAACCCTATAAAACTGTGGGTCAAACAACACTGTCCATCAGTGACATCTTGGCTGATATGTCCTGAAAATGATTCTAAAAACATTGTCTCTCGAGAAGGGCCAAGGATCCATAGCCCTTGTTGATTCGACGCTGGAGTGAAGGCCGCAAGCTAAAGCGAGGTCCTGTGAATAGTGCCCCCAGATAGGTATATGAGCTGGTGATCTCAATCTCCTCTCCTTTGAAAAAGAAACGGAGGTCACAGAGGAACTTCTTCGACGTGTTGAAGATCGTAACCTTGGTTTTACCTAGGTTAACCGTCAACTGTTGAAGATCACTGAAAAGGGCCAGGGCATCCAGCTGCCTCTGCAATCCATTAGGGGATGGGGCTAGAAGGACCACGTCATCTGCAAACAACAACATAGAAATCAAGACATGATATAGAAGGAAACCATCACCGTCCTAGATGTGTTCACGCAAGAAGGACTCCAGCTCGTCAATATAGATCCCAAATAGTTTGGGGGACAAGGGACAACCTTGTTTTACCCCAATAGTGCTCCAGATAAAATCTGATAGCCCATGTACTATGCACAGACAACCAAGGACCGACTCATATAAGCGCATGATGGCTGACAAGAGGGTCTCTGAGATGCCAATATCTCTGAGTCTATTGAATAATGCTTCTCTAGGGACCAAGTCAAAAGCTTTTCAAAAGTCTACAAAACAACAATAGACTTTTGAAGAGCAATGTCGTGCCTCCTCAATGATGGCCCTAGTATTTCTCCAAGTTACAAGCCTCTAGGGCAATCACCAATTAATATGGGCTATTTTGTTACACATAACTCCTTTTCGTTATAGAAACTAACTAAACGGTAAAATAGATTTGCCCAAATAATTACATTATTTACATTGATTGTTGTCATTTTTCAACAATGAAGACTCTCCAAACCTAAGAAACTTGGGGATAGGAACTTAAGAACATCCATTTCTTTGGACATCTATAACATCTAAGAGCTTATAAAGGTTCTTCCAACGAGAAGGATTGTAGGATGAAATTATGAGCTTGAAAGGTATGGATAGGAAACTAAAAATGCAACAAAATTATTGAATTGTGTGCAAAACTCTAGTTGAAACGTTACCTCTAATAAGATCCTTTGTCGGTTGGGATGATTGTAGATGTCAAGAAGGTGAGAGTGGGCAAAGATTTGTGAGTGGGAGCAAAAGAAAGCTTTAATTATCACTAGACCTGCAAGAACATCTTCATGCTTTGAATATCAACTCCATTGGTAATGTTTCATCATTTGTTCAAGCTAATCCTTTGACAAAAAATATGGAAGTCAACAGAAGAGTTGGGATTGGTGGTGTTCTAGGCATAGAATGGACTGCATATACACAAATTCAAATAAATAATGCTATTATGCTAAAGATAGAAGAAGATGAACTTCTTTTGGCCAAAATGTCCAACCATGGGTTATTGTGACAACTAGGCTTGGGTATCCTTCTTTCTTTGCAAAGAAGGTTAGATTTGAAAAAAAAAAGTTGTTGCAATCAATATGGAATCCCAAAGGTCTAATGACTCAATTATTCTTTTGGTTATCCCTCTTGAACATGGTGCCCACTTGGAATATATTAAAAAAGAGGGCCAAAGAGAGGCCTAGCATATGCATCTTGTGCAAAGATCATGAGTAGAATATTGCTCATCTATTAGTTGGAAACCATTTTTCCAATGGGGTATAGACAACTTCAATAACATTGTTGAATGGAGAAGGTACATGGGAAGGGGACTCTGTTGGCAATTTTCAAAACTTGGTTCAAGAGTCAAAAGTAAATGAATCTAGATATTTTCCCATTGTTGTTAGTTGGATCACTTGATGATGATGATGGTTAACGTCCACTGAGACCAAATTACTAAAAGAATGAGATAATCTCTCAAAATGCCGCCTTTACTCCTAAACAAGTATTATAAGAGTGCAATTTTACTTTGAGGAATATAAAAACAATATTAAGGAGATGAAAAACTGCCAAATTGATTCCTTATTGATTGATGAATCTTGAACATGGAGATTCTTTAATGGTGCTTCTCAAGATAATCCTAGGAAATGCAAAGCAAGGGGACGTCTTTATTTCAAATCTTTTCACTTCGTCACTTTTTCATTAGGTCTCACAAAAGGGTCTAATAATTGGGTTGAGTTATCAGCATTGGTAGCACTCTTTAGAATTGCAATCAAGAGAACATGCATTGTGGGAAATCTTCAAATTTATGGACATTTCGCAATCCCTGTGGACAGATTAAATTGTAAGTCCTCGGAAAATGTATGTCTCCAAATAATGATAAAACATATCTCAGCTATGAAGTGAATTTTCCACTTGGTTTCTTTTCTGTCATATCTGTTGTGAGCATAATGCAAAGGCTTACATACTATTCAAAATTGTGGTGCCATTAGAGGCAAGGAAGATGAAGATACAATGACTTTTCCACTATCACACCTCCCTTTCACATTTTTTTTTGAGATTTTATTGAATGTTTTAATTTGATCATGTTAGCTCATTTTTCAAGTTTTGGATCCATTTGAGGTATTACTTTTGTGTTTATTAGGATGTCACTCCAATTCTATATATGTAATCACTTTTATATTCCAAGGTAGATAAGGCTATTTTCTGTAGTTCTTGATGTATCTTTTGTAAGCATAGTACAAAGGCTTACATACTATTCAAAATTGTGGTGCCATCAGAGGCGAGGAAGATAAAGATACAAGGACTTATCCACTATCACAACTCCCTTTCACTTTTTTTTTGAGAATTTATTGAATGTTTTAATTTGATCATGTTAGCTCATTTTCTCAAGTATAAGTTTTGCATCCATTTGAGGTATTACTTTTGTGTTTATTAGGATGTGACTCCAATTCTAGATATGTAATCACTTTTATATTCCAAGGTAGATGAGGCTGTTTTCTCTAGTTCTTGATGTTTTTTAGATTGAGTAGCACATTCAGATCCAGTGGTTAGATCTTTTTGATTGAGTAGCACATTCAGATCCAGTGGTTAGAACCTATGGGATAGACAACGGTGCTTTGTGCCTTAGCATAAACACTGAAATATAATGAAACTTTCAATATATTATTATTATTTTTTGTGTTGGAAAAAGAATATTACATAATTTCCTCGTATACCTATACCATCCCAGCATACTAATATATTTTTCCTGTTGGATGAGATACATAATTTTGCTACTTTTGTCTTTACCATCCACGCTTCAGTAATTATGTTTTGTCTGCATCTCACTGGTTATAATATCTGTCAGATTGTTTGTATTGTTATATATAGTATGTAGCTAGTTAAAGTACAAATATTCAATTCTTCAATTAACTGTATATACTAGTTTCAAAGAAGAAAATAAATAATTGCCTTATTCAAGTCTTCACCATCCCAACCTTTAATAACTGTGTTTTCTTTACATCCAACCAATTCAATGTCTATCATATTATTTTTATTGCCATGCAGTTCAGTTAAAGTACATCATTCAATTCCTCAAAATATTCATGTTTTTCTGTGAACATAATCATGGATTTATATTTAAATAGTTATTGCTTTAAAGTCCTTTTGTGATCTAGAGTTTTCATTATTAGTAGTATAAATCCTTGCCGTAGTCTAATTAGACTGCTTTTTTGCCTTGAAAATCATGGAAATTCTGGTAAGATTTTAAGAAAATCTGGCAGGGATTTTTGTAAATCCAGGTTATAGCTATCAAACTTCAATATTTTGGGTGTCCTAGAGGTTTTTGATGGTGCTGAATCCATTTCCACCATCAAAAACATGATTCAAAAACTGCTACTGCAAGATTTTTTATTTTTTTTTTGCCCGGATTCCGGCCACTTTTGGCTGTCTGGGCAATTCCTCCGCCTCCGTAGACAACTCCTAAATCCTTACTTTTCACTTTGACTGAGAAGGTAAAAAAATACATACAAGAGGAAAAAAGGGATGCTAATTACAGTGGTTCACGGCATAGTGGCAGTAATATTCATTAAAATAAAGTGTGTATATAGAGAGAGGACAAAAACAAAAACACTTGTGAGTGAGAAACATAGTTGATAATTGCAGTAGTGAATGAGTGAGCAAAAGAGTTGGTGATTGCAGTACTGAATAGTATAGTCCCATGCTCGGTGAGATAGTGATCGTAGTAGTCATGTTAATGAGATATGAAATATCCAACCAGGAAAACGGTGTTTGTATTTGGCAAAACCATACCAGCATTTTTTTTTTGCTTTCATCATAGTATGAATGAACACTTTACTTAATTGTAAGCTTAGGTGTAAGCAGAGATCTCAGAGATAGTCATCACATAGAACAATAAAATTTGCATAGATGGTCCTTAGTGAGAATTCCCTCACAAATGGCCTTCTAGGAAAACAATCTTGCAAACAGAAAGGATTATAAAAGTAGACACTTGGTCAGAAAAACATTTGTATTACCAACCTGCTGATACAAATCCCCTCAAACTCACCCACCCAGCTCTAATATAATTTTATCAGATCATATAGTAGCTAAATTGTACACATTCTCTGCCCACCACATAACCTGATGGCATACATTGCCAGAGAAATGCAATGCAATGAACCTCAGGGAATAAAGGAATTGCTTCAAACTTTTCCATGTAAAGTTATCCTCTCGTCCAACAGCCTGGACTGAATGTATTGCTTGCATACAATAAATAGTATAATCTCCTTAATTTTCAACATGCTAACTTATTTTTAACTTTATTTTAAGCTAGGGAAACTCATGGCTTGATTATAAGTCTGTGCTTATTAGGCATAGTAAACAAGCAATAGAGTCTCGTTGATTTATTTTGAGCTGGGAAGCTCAACTCCATACTTATTAGACATCCACATTTTCACTGTGCTTTGGAGCTCTGCACTTGCTGCTTACAATACTTTTGTGTCTGCCCACTGCAATACAGTGAACAGACCTCTTCCCATCTCTCAAATTGCATAAAAGTGTGGCTGACACACTTCCCTGCAACTAATGGATTTTGATAGACTATAATTGACAATACCGCTGATGGAAGAATTTGGATCGCCTTGAAAATTATTTCATTACACAGTTCTCCTCCGGAAGTTTCTGACAATTAATTCAGTGTTTCACACCTTTCAGATCTCCTTAAATACTTGCCTAAAAATAGCAGACGCAAACCGGTAGCTCATCTGCCAACCCACACATTCACATTTGCCAGGCGATAACTTTCCATAACTGCTGGGTGGACACAGATCAAATCATCCCTCTAGATAATAAATACTCTACTATCTACTCTATTCTGACATCAAAAGGCATAAACTAAAATGGTCTGCACCCAAATATTCAACCCAACTTCCCATACATGAACAGTCTCAATTCACTAAAACCTCCAGCCTTGAACAACATCTAGCTTCAAAACGAAGCAAAATGCCAAGGGACTCGATGACAGCAAATTTTCTCAAAAGAGAATTGAAGGCACAAGATAGAATTCAAACTGTTTAGGCTGAAAATAGCCTCCTTATCTTGATTTCATATTTCATAAACATAGAACTCAAAAGGATCCATGCACATCCGCTGCTAACATAGAAGTAGCGGTTCGAGAAAAACAGTAGACAATGAAGACATAACAGACAGAATACCTCATATTGTCCTATACATGTATTTCTACAGATTTACCAATTGTTTGGATCCAAGTTTTTGCCATCTAGTTTTAGCGTCCATCAGAAGATGTGAATGAATCAGCAAACCCAGTTGGACGTGTTGGAAGACTTCCTTGGCTATCATCCAATCCACTTGCACTTTTGTCCTCGAATGCTTGCCATTTCTTCAGAGCCTGAGGGAGACTCATCTCAAAATCAATTCCCCCAGAATCATCATTATCTAAATCTTTGGGCTTCCATTTCTCCACCAAAGGTGCCAAAACATTGACAGCATGGCCCATATCAGGCCGTTGAAATGGTTCTCGTGCAGTGCAATGACCTGCTAGTTCAGCAACAGTGCAAATACTTTCAAAAGTTTCATCTGTAACTTCCAGAATTCCGTCTATTGCCTTCATTAAAGATTCTTTGTCCGAATTCATTCGGCGAAACCATGATACCAAATACATGCTTTCCTCAGGTTCATTCTCATCGAGTGCCCTCCTTCCAGTAATAAGCTCCATCAACACAACACCAAAGCTATATACATCTGCTTTCGTGGTGATTCGCCCAGTAACTGACACAATAAAAAAAATTCGCAAACATTAGAAGTCAGTTTTTATTCTCTCTACTGTAACAACCTATACCTATTCCCAAACCCTAAAACCAAGTATTTCCCAAGTCAATTTCTCAACCTGATGATCCTTCTATGCAGACTTGAAAAACGTTCTTAATTACCCAGTCCCAGATAAGTATCGCTAGCCTGAAAAGATTTCGTTTCTATTTGATGCTCTAAATACACAGTAAGAATGTTCAACATATATGACATACCCACAGATGTGCCATTCTAGCCTCTCTAAATACTCAATTAAGAATGTACACAATTTCACAGATAAATATCCTCAGGGAACAGAAAAAGTTGCTTAATTACCTGCATATTCGGGTGCTAGATATCCAAAAGTGCCAGCTAATTTGGTCTCCACAGAGTATTTACCCTCTGGTGCCAACTTCACCAATCCAAAATCTGAAACCTTTGCCCGAAAATCATCTCCAAGAAGTATATTAGATGGCTTAAGGTCTCTATGAATAAAGCTTCTGTGGGCCAGGCTATGCAGATACTCCATTCCTCTCGCAACATCCAGAGCTATACTGAGGCGTCTCTTCCATGAAATTGGTTCAAGCCCATTCGTGGCCCAGTCAAATATATGTCTGCTAAGAGCACCCTTTGGCATGTACTCATATACCAAAAGCCTTTCATTGCCTTCGATGCAGTAACCCAACAAGGCAACCAGGTGCCTATGCCTAACTTTTGATAAAACCGCTATTTCTGACTGGAACTCCGCCAAACCCTTGTTACTTACAACCGCCGCCTCCATCCTTTTAACTGCAATTATAGTGCCATCATCTAGCTGCCCCTTGTATACAACCCCAAACCCACCTCTTCCAAGCTCATTTTCGGGGCTGAAATTCCTGGTTACATGCCTCAGAACTTGTACTGATATAATCAGATTTCCAGCTTCCGTTATATGAACCTCACTAGGTCCACTGCTTGTACTCTGTGTATCACTCAGACTGTTTCTTCCATTAGCATTATTATTGGCCACTAGAATTTTTACCACTGAATTTGAACCATTTGATGGGTTTGTTCCGTCAACGATAAGAGCGCTAGGTTCTTCACCTTGTACGTGTCCTCGTGCCTTTTTCTTGTATAAGCATAATGCAGCAGGGAGAAGAAAAAATAGCAGAACAGCTGCAGCCACGGATCCAACAATAGTTGCCGTAGAGATTCGGGAAGATTTGCCTTTATTCCCATCAAATTGCTTTGTGGGAGCATTTGAGTTACTACTATTTGCATTGGATCCTGGACTGTTACCACTACGTGGTGCCGGGGAGACTGGATTGCTTGGGACTGGATTGCTTGGGACCGGATTGCTTGGTGTAGAACCATTTGCAGAGGGCACCGGAGCGCTAGATCCATTTGGAGGTGGTGATGGAGGACTCCCAGAAGGTGGTGGCACGGAAGGGCTGGAAGGAGGAAGTGATGATGACTTGTCAATCAGAGGATTCCCAGCAGTAAGCACTTGGACTTGTCCAGAGAATTTTGGAACAGGAGGACTCAAGTTATTATGGCTCAAATCTAAAGTACTCAAAGACTTCAATCGGCTTAGAGTCGATGGAATTGTACCAGAGAGCTTATTGCCACCCAACTTGATAATTTTAAGTGAAGGCAAATTAATAAGAGAAGGAGATATATTTCCATTGAGATTCCTATTGGGTAAATTGATAACAGAAACTGTACCAGTGCTGCATACGATACCTATCCAGGAATTACATGGGTCGTTTCCAGTCCAGGATTCTGCTAGACCAATTGGATAATTCAGGGAGGCTAAGAAGTCCAAAAGAACAGTTACCGCTGGTGCACAGGAAAGCCCGGGCACAGATTGGCAGAAAGAATTCCCAGAGTAGGTGAAGCCACCCGGTGGAAGCTTCAAGTCAGGAATTGCGCCAGAAAGCTTGTTGCTATCCAGGGTGAGATTTGTGAGCTGCAAATTTGTGAGGTTGGATGGGATTGGCCCAACTAGTTCATTGCCATTGAGCTTGATGTCTGTCAAAGAAACACAATCGCCAAGAGAAGGCGGAATTGTTCCATTGAAGTTGTTTCCATGCAACCACAACTGTTTCAAAGACTGCATTGTACCCACCACATCAATTGGACCAGACAGGGAAGGCGCAGCCTGGTTATTGAGTTGAAAAATCTGCACCCCAGACCCATTGAAAGACAAGGGAATGGGTCCTGTGAGCCTATTGTAGGCCATTTCAAGGGTTGATAAAGAAGTCATCTGCCCTAGAAAATCTGGTATAAGCCCAACAAGGTTACACTGAGACAAATACAAGCTAGCCAGGTTAGTTGACTCTTGAATGTCCGAGGGAAGACTCCATCCCGGTGTCGCATTCAGATTATTGTATTCCAAGGACAGCACCTCCAGACTCGTCAAGCCCACAAAGAAATCTGCTGGAATAGTATCGAAATTGTTTGCGCCCAGATAGGCATATCGCAGTTTTGCTAGCCCATTGAAAGTGGGTAAGGCTCCTGAGAATTTGTTCCTCTGTAGCCCAATGTTATACAGTTCTGTGAGTTGGTTGAAATTGGAAGGCAGGGTACCCTCCAGCCCAACTTTCTGGACCTGAATCTGGGCCACTCTGGGCCCTGAGCAATAGATAAATTGCCACTTCTGCCCACAGGGATCCGTGCCACCATCAGGCCATTGCAGCAACTCTGCATTCTTCATTCCCTTCTTGAATGCATTCAAAATTGCCAAGTCTCCAGGATCCGTTACTCCAGCAATTGGGCACACCAAAAATAATAACTCATAAAACGCAGCAAGAATCACCAATTCTCTTCCCCTCATGACTTCAGTATTTTCCTCAGATCTCCTACACGATTTCTATGCCTGGATCCAAAAAACCCCAAAAGGAAACCAGATCATCAAAACGCAAGATAAAAAGCATTCAAATTCCGTTACCTCTCTTTTGATGGCTGGCTATCCTCCATCCAAATCATCGCTCACATGAGTTTGAAGCTGAACCATTGCGAACCATTGCCTTCTCTACAGATACCTGTCCTTTCGCTTTGTATCCTTTCAAACCAAAAGACTGTGGCAACAGCCCTAGACTCCAGAAAAGATAAAGACCTCCATAGAGAATCGAGGGGAATACAAACAAAGCATTAATGCTCCTCAACAATAGTAAAAAGTCCACAGTGAATGATGAGGATGACCTATGGGATAGTGAATTGAGTGTCTGAATTTATGGATCCGCGTGGGAATTGGTTGTCAGCCATGATAAAAGGGTATTTACACTGCCATTGGCAGTTAACAAATTAAGAATATATAAGCAATATTTCCACCTTTCTTGGTATATAAAATGAATCACTACAGGCTGAGGTAGTGAAGTTTGACCAGTAATGGGCCAGAAAGTTAATTGTCAATAGCTGTGGGGCACATTCATAATCCCTCAACGTGGGGGCCTCCATGTTTTATGCTCACACCACCCATTTCATAGCATCGATCACTCCCCTACGCTGGATCATCACTCCCCTACGCTGGATCTTCGTAATCATGAGATTCAGGGTTCCTCCACAACAAACCACATGCAACAGCTGGTCCTTTTCAGTTTAACTGATATCCATGACATTATTTTTGGAGAAAAATACATTAGGAGAGATTTACGGGGTGATGTTTTGATTTACGTGTGATTCCACATGTTTTTACATTGACCAATTTTCAGTTATGATATAATAGGGTGAGCTAAGCATGTTGCAACCTACTTTCATTAATTATGTCATATTGGAATATCTGTAATGTTGTATATTTTTATTATAACATTTTCATTCATATATATTTTCTATAAAAATTAATTAATTTATACTTAATGAATTAAAGTGTGTTGGGATTAACTTGAGCATTTCCGGGGAGAAATGTTATCTGTTTATTGACTTCAATATGGTTTGATATTCTTGCATGTGATATGTTGAACTTTTTTTCTTGTAATGATTTGGGTTTTGTTGTTTTTGATAAGCCAATATGTATTATATATATAGAAATTTTTAATGAAAAATATGAAAATTATTGTTATATTGAAATTGTCAATTATTGTTATATTAAAATTTTTAATTTTTTTTAATTGTTTATTATTAACAAATTGAAAAAAAAATTTTAAATTATGGATTGTTTTAGTTTTTCTCCTTTTTTAGTATTATTTTTGGTCAATTTTGTTAAAAACCTTGAAAAAATTTGTTGGCATTAAAGGTTTGAGGGCCCAGGGTTTCAAGACATTGAGTTCATTTATGCATGCCACAAATACTATTTAAATAATGAAAATTTACAATCTCCCCAAAATCTTATTCCTCAAATTTCAATAGAAAAACAAATTATGCATGCACAAATGCAATTTAAATAATGAAATTTTACAATCTCCCCAAAATTCTATCCCTCAAATTTTAGTAGAAAAACTAAAATATAGAACAATTACATTACATCGATTATTATTACTAAAAATATTAATCAAAAAGTATTTTATTTATTTTTTTTGAAATTTTTTTTTTACAACTCACTAAGAGGGTCATGTTGTCACATAATACTACATATTAAAAATAATATTCATATTTTTCTTTTTATAAATCTAACCATCCATGGTTATCTCCTATTAAGTAAACAATTTAATTTTTAATTTGTATATTTAAATTTAAATTTAAATAATTCAATCATCTTTTTGACTTAGTTAACTTATTTTGGTTTCCATTATTCACCATCTCTAACCACTAGTTTTATTTATTAAATAACTTAATTTTGATTTACTCTATCATCTCTTTGACTTAGTCAATTCAACTATTAAGCTTCTTGCTCCTGAAGATGGGTGAAGTGTTCACCCGAAACATCGGACCTTTCGATCAAAATACACAGTTTCAGAAGTTCTCAACAACATGTCACTCTGTATGGAAATATACATGCCTAAATATTTATATTAACAAATTAATTTAAAGATAATAAAATAATACTTGCGTTAACAAATCAAAAAATAGTAATAACTAAAAAAATCAATGTTAGAAAATACTTCAATTTTACATCAATTTGATATAAAGATAAAGTAATTGAAAGTAGAAAAAAATAGTTATATAAAGAGGTTTGTCTATTTTAGAATAGGTCTTCCATAATTTTAATTTAATTAATAATAATAATAATAATTCAATTTTAAGGTCATGGCCAAGCCAGATACCCACCTCTGCGCAGCAATTTTGGTTGCTAAGCCTACGAAGGCATACATACTCTACCCCCCTCTAGTCCTCTAAGGAGGAAATACATGCTCTTAACCATTAGGCACACTCAAGGTGGATGGTGGAGGTGTTGGAATATTCATAATAGTATTCACAAATCAAGGGATAAGATTTATCTCCAAGTTACTTATGTTATTTTAATTAATTTATTTCAAATTAATTAACTAAAGAAAATTTCATATCAACACATGTCATATTGAGCATGTGGTATTGATAAGCCATGGTATTGCAACAAGAGCTATTTACAAATTATGAATTTCCATAATAAAGTGGGGGTTAAGCTTGATGGTTAAGAATATTGTTACATGACCCCGATCGAGGTGCCATGAGGGGAAAGGTGGGAATCGGTCAGTGCCACGCAAAGGTGGGCATCTGACCACCCATCATGCTTAACGTTTAATGTGAAGCGGTGGAGGTCCTTGCCACGATCGGCATTAACGCTAATGAATATTGTCGTCTGAAGCCAGCAAAGACTATCAGGCGATAATGGAAAATCACGCCAGAAGGGGGGAGGGATGGGGAATAAGGTAAGTTTCCAACAACACAATTTCATTGTAACCCACATAGGAGCTCAACAAGTTCAGCTTGACGACGAGGCAGAAGGGTTGCTGCAACGCTGTCGCAAGGATTATTGGTATGTAATGGTTTTTGTGACTCTTACCTCCCAATTCATAATTCCAGTTCTCATTTCGGTAATTGAAGAAGATGGTTCTAAAGGAGTTTCTACAATGTTCTTTGTTTTCAATGGAAGAAATTGTCAATCTTCTGTAATCTTCTGTTCGTTTGGTTTTAAAGCAATGGTAGAGGTTGTAGGTAAGGACATAGAACCTTGTTTTCGAAGCCCTTCTTCCTTGTTTTTTCCTATTCTCTGGAAATTTAAATCACCTTGGTTTACTCTACACTTGATTTAGGAGTAAAATTGCATGTCTGTAAGTTATGGTATGTGTGTTTCACTGTTATGAAAGGTGAGGTAACGACATTTGAAGCTTGGCAAAATTACAAGGGTGATAACCCTTTCGTTCACGAACAGGTCTGTATGCATCATGGGTACATTTTGACTACTTGTAATGGTCAAGGTAGGTCTAGTTGTCTGTAGAGTCGTGTTTTCCCTCAATCTCTGTTTTCGTCAATTATCTATGGGTCACTGTTTGTAATTTGCCAAGAAAGCAAGTTCATATGCAGAGTCGTGTTTTCCCTCAATCTCTGTTTTTGTCAAATTATCTGTGGGTCAATGTTTGTAATTAGCCGAGAAATCAAGTTTGTAGACAGATTCGTGTTTTCCCTCAAGCTCTGTTCTCGTTAAATCATTTGTGGGTCATTGTTTGTAATTGGCCGAGAAAGCAAGTTCCTTTGGGTAATTTGGATTGTGGCGTGCAAACTATGTTTGCTCAAACTGTTGTGCATCCTGAGGCAGCCACCAGCATCTATCAGTTGCTTGTTACTGATCATTCTCTGGTTTATACAGGGCTACTTTACATTTTTACAGGGGATCTTGTCTACTAGACCATTATTGCTAAAGGTCAAGCAGGAAAAAGAAAAAACATAGGCAGAGGAAAACAACAACAAACAATACAGAGTGCGAGACCAAGCAAGCGAGGCAGGAAGAGCAATAAACAAATTCTAGAAAACATAGCTGATCTTTATGATTCAGGAAATCCAGTTCATATTCACAATACTATTCAGGGTTGGGAGAGAGAAATTGATGATGAAGATGAGGATCTAAAACAGCAGGAGGCTACCATAGATTTTATTTCCGACCCAGGAAATACAAGAGGTCATGTATCTCTATTCCAGCAATCAGTCAAAATGTATTGGAAATTAAAATGTATCTTAGCAAAAGCAATGTCGAGCATGCAAGAAAGGGAAGGCAACCCAATAGTGCTTTTTGAACTACGACAGATAAAATAAGATATTCGCAAGATGGCCAAGGCACAGGTTCAAGCAACTGCTTGAATTGGGAGAATTTAGCGCCAACTCCAAATCATGCAACAAGTGGAGATGTCGGGGTCTACTGCAAAGGATCGAGCTCCTGTAGATTTTTCTGATGGATAATATTACTTTGCTTTTAGTTTTTTAAATGTTTTTGGTAGATAAGGGTAATAGTTTCTGTTTCAATTGCAACTTTTATGGACACAGTAAAGTAGTTAAAGCAGTAAGTAGAAGGAAAAAATAATATCAGTTTTGGTTGGCTTTTAACTCTCTGAGGTGGCCAACATACCTAGTTTCCTTCGGGCAGGTTGAGGCTACCACATGCAACAGAATATGTATAGCATCTTTAAAAAATAGAAAATAGAAAGGCTCTACGAAATTTACAAAAAAAAGAAAGAATATTGTTACATGCTTTTTGAAATGTATATACAATTAACCGATATATATATATCTATATCTATATATATATATAAATATATATATATATATATATATATATATATATTATAATTGATAATAATAATCTAAAATAAAGTTGTGATTTAGTTATTTTTTATGATTTTTTTTTAATCTATGCAATCTGAGATATATCATAGGGTTGAGCATCAAAGGATCAATGTCTATTGATGTTTACCATCCATTTAATTTTTATGAGTTCACTAATTTACTTTCTAGTATGAGAAAAATATGTAATTCCTCCACTACTTAATATGTGGCATGTGAAAATAATATTATTGATATTATGTGATGTGTATTTCATTTTATGTGTAATTGAAATGTAATATTTGAAATAAAAAACAAAAGAAATATTTTAATGTTAACGATAAATAAAATATTTCAATATTCATATTAAATAACATAATTTTATATTAACTTTATATATAAAATAATAATAATTGTTGCATGCTCTCCGGCTCAATATGGAATGGAAGAGATGTTGTAAGGTTATTTCAATATTCATATTAAATAACGTAATTTTATATCAACTTTATATATAAAATAATAATAATTGTTGCATGCTCTCAAGCTCAATATGGAAGAGATGTTGCAAGGTTATGTTATGTTATGTGAACATTTTTTTCTGGGTCAAATTACATAACAATACAAATAAAAATAAACATAAGAATACAATACAATAAAATAAAATAAAATAAATATTAATAATTTATCTGGCTTTAGAAACAATTGACCTAATGGCATCTAAGCCGTTGAAATCACCCGAGGATCGCACTTGGCCTGGGCCACACCAACACTAACCTAACTAAATTTAGCTTGTCTCCTCCCCCTAGCATGGGCGCAACAACCTCCGTGAGGTTTGATCTCGGGTTTCCCTTCTAACGAGGCCCATCCTCAATCAATTGTGCTAGTGGGACTTAACATAATTAATATTAATAATAATTAAACGAGCCTAGATCCATCTTAACTCCAGACCTACTAATTGCCTAGAGGGATCAAATCTCTTGAGATGCAATCCATCTTTTATAGTGAAAAGAAATTTGATCCCTCTCCATGCTTGGTAGATCTAGAGTTAAGATAGATCTACACTGGTAAAGTAATTTAAATTATTTTTTTTCATATATTTTCCTATGAGTGTGGTTCGATGAGGAATGCAAAATGGCAATGAGAACCTTGAAAAAGGAAGGTGGGGAGAAGATGAATGTAAAGTTATATAAGCATATTTAAAAAGGAAAAAGACGAGTTTATGCAAATAAGGCGATAAGAATTAATATATCTAGGCAAGAATAAACCAAAACTTTTTCTCCAAGAACTTCAACAAAGGAAGAAGCAAATTGAAAATAATATTACAGTCAATCAATGGTTTGACTACGTAAGACAACTTTATGAAAAATAATTATAGGTTGAGCCTCCTCCCATGATCAAGACAACTACAAAGCTTTTCACATTACAAGAAGTGGACGCAGGAATTAAAAAGTTGAAAACAGGGAAGGCACGAGACTTGGTTGAACTTCAAGCAAAATATCTAAAGTGGGGAATGAAAATTCTAGCACCGCACATCATGGAAATATTCAACAACGTAATTCGACAAGGATTCCCAAGGGATTGGACAACTAGTCTAGCAATGCCCCTTTTTAAAAGTGGAGACATTAATAATCCTTTCGACTATTGAACCATTATGATCAATCTTTTTTGCAAATATTTTTGGCCGCACGGTAGAAGAAAGAATCAATAAGTGGGCAGAAGTAAAAGAAAAGAGGGCAAAAGGGAAAGCAAGTTTTGGGCTGAAGCATTCTATAGTAGATCATGGTATCACACTAAGACACATTGTTGAAAATGTTTGGGGGGACAAAGAAGAATTATTTTGTTGCTTTGTTGACTTCAAAAAGGCATTTGACATAGTTTCTAAAGATAAGTTGTGGCATAGAATGGAAGAACTTGAAATTCCTTTGCAATATAGATTTGTTTTCCATAGGCTTTATGAAGAGGTGAAAGTCAAAATTAGAACTTCAACAAGCATTTCAAAAAGTTTTATAAGTCACATTGGAGTCAAGCAAGGTTGCCCTTTATCCCCTACCCTTTTTGGTTTATATATTGACAAATTGGAAGAGTGCCTAAATATGCAAGGTGGGGATGGTGTTCGGTTGGGGAGTTTGTGATAAAGCTTCTTCTATATGCTGATGATCTTGTTTTGGTTACTAAATCGGCCCATGGATTGTAGGTGCACCTATATGCCCTTGAGCATTTTTGTAAAGCAGTGGGGATACAAGTCAATACCAGTGAGACCAAAATAACGATTTTCTCTAATAAAATGAAGAAAAGCCATCATACATTCTTCTTTGAAGGAAACATTCTTGAAGAAGTAAATGAATACAAGTACATCGGGATAGATTTCAACAAGCATCTTAATTCAGAGGATTGCAAAAAGAAGAGAATTTTAGGAGGGTGGAAAGCATTATATGCACTTCAAAACAGATGTAGAAAGGTAGAGTTATGGGATTGGAAAACAATTAAAGTGCTTTTTGGACTCCTAGTTTGTCCAGTGATATTATATGGTTGTGAATTGTGGGCTAGCAGCATCCCTGTTTCAAAATGGAAACAAATTGAGAAAATCCAAAAACTCTTGATCATGAGCATGTTCAAAATAAAAAGTTATGTTCCTTATGAGATAAAAATAATTGAGCAAATGGGAGGAGGTAGATGGTCGAAAGCTATCTTAAATGAAGGCATGAGTGAAAGAAATAAATCATGGATGAGACAAAACAACAAATGGATGCAAAAATGGAATATTTACCTCAATGCATGTCCCACAAATAGCAAGTTAAAGAATTTTTTTACGGAGAAATTTCGTAAGCGTATATGGAGAAAAGAGTTGGATAGAAAGAAGAAATACTATGTTTAGGAATTCAACCCCACTTGTGATCTCCAACAAAAATAGTACATTGGCGCTAGCATTCCGTGGAGAGAAAATATCCTTATTGCTCAATTAAGAACTAAATCACATCTACTTTGGTGTGAAGCAGGATGGTGGAAGAGACCTAAAGAATCTTGGGAAGAACAGGTGTGTACTTTTTTCACTTCTAGGGCAGTGGAATCAAAAAAGCATTTCATTTTGGAATGTGATGCTTTGAAAGACATCGGGGATAGTTGTGGTAGTATGTTAGCATCAATTTCATGGTATTGTATTTTCAATGAGGGGATCGTTAGAAGGTTGGGTCAATTTGAGTAAGAAAATGATTGAAATTCAAAAGGCAAAAAACAAGGAGATTGGTAATCCCATAGACTATTTTTAGTCTCATGGACGTTAAAATATCATTCATTCATTCATTATGATGGAGATGTGTAATTTATTTCAGTATTAACTTGGAGTTGACATATACTAACATAGATTCATGTTAACTTGGGAGCTACCAAGATGGATGTATGGTGGTTTTGAGCAACCCACTTATAAAATATTTTAACTATAAAAAAAATCAGTTGTTTGCCCGGGTAAGAAATTCGGCCTAAGTATAGACTCACTTAATAGTGCAACAAAGTTACTCTATTCCAAAGTGGCAAATTATGAGGCATGTATATGTGTGTGTGTGTATTTGTGTGCGCACCTGATATTTGATCCTTCTCCATGCTTGGTTACGTATGGATTTAAGCTGGATCTAGGTTGGTTTCATTATTAATTATAATTTGGTTGTATTATTAATTATAATTATAATTGTAGTTATTATTTTTATTTTTTTATTTTGTTTATGGAGTCAAAATGTTTTTTTAATGATGATGAACCACAGTAAATGGTTCTAAATGCGATGACATAAAAAAAAACTATGTGATTTTTCCAGAATATATTTTATAAGTATTATTAATTTTGTTATTTAGTTTTGTTTTAATTTTAATTTTTTATTTTTATTTTGATATAATTAGACCAAGCCAAAATGTTTTTCATACGGGAGAATATATATATATAGATAAAAGAATGAATTACAAATCTCCATCATATCTTATTTTAAAAGCACTTATTAATGGAATTGTGATTTTCTTTCTCTTTTATATATGCTTTATGTTAAAATATTTTACTCAGCATGCATATTGAAATATTTAATTTATTTAGCACATTAAACTTTTCCTTACTATTAATAATTTTGAAATTTTATATATATATTCCATATTAAGAATGAAATAAACTAAGCATATCTATAGCAATGGAAAGTGAAAAGAAAAATAATTTAAATAACTTAATTTTTTTCTATATAAAGTTAATATAAAATTATGCCATTTAATATGAACATTGAAATATTTTGCTAACACTAAAATATTTTTTTGTTATTAATGTGTTTTTGTTTTAAAATTACATTTAAATTGAATATAGAATGAATTACACATCATGTAATATCAATAATATTATTTTTTGTCAATTCCATATTAAGTAGTGAAGATGTGATTCAGTCGTTGATGACTAATTTTTGTTGAACGAGAATTTTTGGCAGTTGACGTCGCCACTCTAGTGGGATGTTGTGTTTGTTCAAACTTTCTTTTTGACAGACGTGTTGCAGGAAGTGTATCAGATCTAGGGTAAGGATCTCTTTGCTTAATGATTTCCATCTGTTCACTATGCCATTGAGGAGGTGGTTGGATTTAGAGCCCTAATGTTGTCTCGGAAATCCTAGGGTCCTTCTGCTCCCCACCAAAAAATTGTGAAGAAATTAGTTGAGATCCTTGTTGTGGAACTCTCTCTGTTAGATCCATGTAAGAGAGCCTTAGCCCTCAGAAAAAACATTCGTTGGAAATTTTATGGGCTTGTGGCCAAATCCAAAATTTGTTGAATCTTGGATCACAGAATAATGGGCCCCCAAACTTCAAGGTTAGGTAACTTTCTTTGCATTAGGAAGAAGCTTCAATGTTTTTTTATTTTTCAATAAAATGGAAAGAGTTTTTATTTTCAAATCAAGGTCATATTTTATGGGGTCCAAAGGTCTCTTTATCACTCCATGGACTCTGGATTTTAATATAGATTCTGATATTACTACAGTGTAGGCGTGGGTCTAGTTGCCACACCTCCCTCTTCATCTTGGGGGCATGATGCACTAAAATACATTGGAAATAATCTAGGTCACTATATGAATAAAGAACAACCAAAAGGAGAACAATTTTCTTGTGCTCATATCTGTGTTGAAGTAAACCTCAGTCAAGGTTTACGAGAAGCCCTAAAGGTAAATCTAGGAGAAAGCAAGTTTTGGGCTGAAGCATTCTATAGTAGATCATGGTATCACACTAAGACACATTGTTGAAAATGTTTGGGGGGACAAAGAAGAATTATTTTGTTGCTTTGTTGACTTCAAAAAGGCATTTGACATAGTTTCTAAAGATAAGTTGTGGCATAGAATGGAAGAACTTGAAATTCCTTTGCAATATAGATTTGTTTTCCATAGGCTTTATGAAGAGGTGAAAGTCAAAATTAGAACTTCAACAAGCATTTCAAAAAGTTTTATAAGTCACATTGGAGTCAAGCAAGGTTGCCCTTTATCCCCTACCCTTTTTGGTTTATATATTGACAAATTGGAAGAGTGCCTAAATATGCAAGGTGGGGATGGTGTTCGGTTGGGGAGTTTGTGATAAAGCTTCTTCTATATGCTGATGATCTTGTTTTGGTTACTAAATCGGCCCATGGATTGTAGGTGCACCTATATGCCCTTGAGCATTTTTGTAAAGCAGTGGGGATACAAGTCAATACCAGTGAGACCAAAATAACGATTTTCTCTAATAAAATGAAGAAAAGCCATCATACATTCTTCTTTGAAGGAAACATTCTTGAAGAAGTAAATGAATACAAGTACATCGGGATAGATTTCAACAAGCATCTTAATTCAGAGGATTGCAAAAAGAAGAGAATTTTAGGAGGGTGGAAAGCATTATATGCACTTCAAAACAGATGTAGAAAGGTAGAGTTATGGGATTGGAAAAAAATTAAAGTGCTTTTTGGACTCCTAGTTTGTCCAGTGATATTATATGGTTGTGAATTGTGGGCTAGCAGCATCCCTGTTTCAAAATGGAAACAAATTGAGAAAATCCAAAAACTCTTGATCATGAGCATGTTCAAAATAAAAAGTTATGTTCCTTATGAGATAAAAATAATTGAGCAAATGGGAGGAGGTAGATGGTCGAAAGCTATCTTAAATGAAGGCATGAGTGAAAGAAATAAATCATGGATGAGACAAAACAACAAATGGATGCAAAAATGGAATATTTACCTCAATGCATGTCCCACAAATAGCAAGTTAAAGAATTTTTTTACGGAGAAATTTCGTAAGCGTATATGGAGAAAAGAGTTGGATAGAAAGAAGAAATACTATGTTTAGGAATTCAACCCCACTTGTGATCTCCAACAAAAATAGTACATTGGCGCTAGCATTCCGTGGAGAGAAAATATCCTTATTGCTCAATTAAGAACTAAATCACATCTACTTTGGTGTGAAGCAGGATGGTGGAAGAGACCTAAAGAATCTTGGGAAGAACAGGTGTGTACTTTTTTCACTTCTAGGGCAGTGGAATCAAAAAAGCATTTCATTTTGGAATGTGATGCTTTGAAAGACATCGGGGATAGTTGTGGTAGTATGTTAGCATCAATTTCATGGTATTGTATTTTCAATGAGGGGATCGTTAGAAGGTTGGGTCAATTTGAGTAAGAAAATGATTGAAATTCAAAAGGCAAAAAACAAGGAGATTGGTAATCCCATAGACTATTTTTAGTCTCATGGACGTTAAAATATCATTCATTCATTCATTATGATGGAGATGTGTAATTTATTTCAGTATTAACTTGGAGTTGACATATACTAACATAGATTCATGTTAACTTGGGAGCTACCAAGATGGATGTATGGTGGTTTTGAGCAACCCACTTATAAAATATTTTAACTATAAAAAAAATCAGTTGTTTGCCCGGGTAAGAAATTCGGCCTAAGTATAGACTCACTTAATAGTGCAACAAAGTTACTCTATTCCAAAGTGGCAAATTATGAGGCATGTATATGTGTGTGTGTGTATTTGTGTGCGCACCTGATATTTGATCCTTCTCCATGCTTGGTTACGTATGGATTTAAGCTGGATCTAGGTTGGTTTCATTATTAATTATAATTTGGTTGTATTATTAATTATAATTATAATTGTAGTTATTATTTTTATTTTTTTTATTTTTTGTTTTTATGGAGTCAAAATGTTTTTAATGATGATGAACCACAAGAAATGGTTCTAAATGCGTATGACATAAAAAAACTATGTGATTTTTCCAGAATATATTTTATAAGTATTATTAATTTTGTTATTTAGTTTTGTTTTAATTTTAATTTTTTATTTTTATTTTGATATAATTAGACCAAGCCAAAATGTTTTTCATACGGGAGAATATATATATATAGATAAAAGAATGAATTACAAATCTCCATCATATCTTATTTTAAAAGCACTTATTAATGGAATTGTGATTTTCTTTCTCTTTTATATATGCTTTATGTTAAAATATTTTACTCAGCATGCATATTGAAATATTTAATTTATTTAGCACATTAAACTTTTCCTTACTATTAATAATTTTGAAATTTTATATATATATTCCATATTTTTTTTTCACAATGTCGGTTGCTGGTATATAATATTCAAAAGAAAAATGGAGGGAGATAAAGCTCCAGGTTTACAATGCGTTTCTGCTGTGTACAATGCCACCAGTTGGAGCAGTTTATGCCATATTCATTTTTACAGTCAGCTCGACATCTTGAGTCTGTCGCTGCGCAGAGGAAAGAAGTGGTGTAAATTCTAACAAACTGCTAGAGAAGGAAACTGGTTTTACACTTCATGGATTAGTTTTATAGATGTTTCGCTGTTGCCACCTGCTGAGAGAGGGATAGCGCTGCTTGTCAGCTTCCCTTTGAAGATTGCTTGATGTAATTTGTTTTTTTCTCCTGTGCAGATGGCGAACTTGACAGGAACAGATCCAGGCTTGTGAGAAGACAAAACAGTGGCAGAGGAGCTCTGTCTGTGGGAGCAGATTCGCAGGTTCCAGGGGGCAGCATCCATAGTTCTTATGAGATCGACAGAGAGGAGATGATGATGACTCGGCTGGATGAAGAGCGCATTCATTTGGGCGTGAGTTATTAATAAAACAGAGAGCGCAGATAATGATGGGTATTGAAGCGTTTAAGGCAAACCAGAGAGGGATGGGATTTGCTGCAGGGGAGGTAGTCTCATTGAGGGTCAGCGCCATTAGACAGGAGGCAAGGGTTCGATACTTCGCATAGGAGCTAGGTAGAGATCTCCGGGATCCAGATTCAATGGACAGCTGAAGGGTGGATCTGATTTGGAAGTGAGTCCAAGTCATGGCAGGAAGTAGTGTTGGTCGGTGCCATTGCACCTAAGGGTTCCGACAGAGAGGAAGCAAGCTTTATTAGCCAAAACATCAGCAGATTTGTTGAGAGATCGAAGAACGTGGTAATAATGGTTGCCATTCATCTTTTGGTCTAAGGAGTGGCAGCGTTCAATGATTTGCTGCAGAGGCAGATTTTGGGCTTTTTTGTTGCTATTCATCAAACCAATGACTATGGAGGAGTCTCCAATGATGTTAGCCTTATTTATACCAAGCTTCAGTAGTTGTAGCATGCCTTGAAAGAGGGCGAAGGCTTCAGCCCTGTTGTTGGAAGCTGCGCCCAGTCCCCATTCATATTCAGACAGCAAAACTCCATTACCATTGCAAATAAAACCGCCAGCTCCAGCCCTTCCTGGATTAGATTTGGAAGCCCCATCGAAAAAAAGGTAATGGATGTTGCTATTCCTGAGCCAGCTAGCCAATTCTTCCTCTTTCATCCTTATCTTCCATCTACATCTGGAGCTGTTCCTACTGTTGGGGTCGCTGCTGTTATGTTTTATGCTTCTTTTGTCTAGAATAGACCCAATGTAGCTCCTTTCTTCGACAGTTAGGTCCAATACCTTAAGGTTCCCTTGACAGTTGGTGGACAGAACTTCCAAGTTGAGGTTCCATGCTTTATTGTATAGTTTTCTAACAGCAGTTTCTTTACCTTTGAATATCATTCTGTTTCTTGCCAGCCAGATGTTCCAAAGGATGGTGCAGGGCAAGGCATTCCATACTCGTCGTGCAATGTTGTTTGCTTTTTTCCCCCATGGATAATTTTTTTTCCATATATGAAGCACTTCAGAAATGCTAGTGCCCAGCTCCCAGGGAGGATTGTGACTCCGAAAAGCTTCCTTCCAGCATGCTGAAGCAAAAGGGCAGTCTATAAAAAGATGCTGACTTGTCTCTTCATCACTCTGGCAGTTTGGACAGCGAGATGGCCCATTTATTCCTCGCTTTCTGAGGTTTTCTGCAGTGAGGGCTTTCCCTCTTAGGAGGATCCATAAGAAAAATTTGATTTTTGGGAGAGTTTCTGCCTTCCAGACAGTTCGCCAGTGTGCCCATATTGCCATGGGATACTCATTAATGCAGATCTGGTGATAAGCAGTCTTAATAGTGTAACTTGTGCTTGAGGGGTCCCATTGAAAGTCATCAGCAAGGTAGCGCTTGGAAGGGGCAATACCATGAAGGTAGACTTTCAGGGTGCTGAGACTGATTTCTGCATCTGCAGGTATATTAGGGAAGGACCAACCTTTCCAGGCATGAGAGTGAGTTTCCCATTGTGATATCTGATCCATAGTTTGAATCCCTGCACTGCTAAAGAGAGCAAGTATTTGTTGAGTTCCAGGTCTTTGGTTTATTGGCTGTTGCCCCAGTACTTTATCTTCCCCAATTCTGATGTAGCTACCTCCTTTAGGGACTTTGGAAGTGTTTTGAGTAATAAGTGGTATAGCTTTTTTGCACTGCCTCCAAATAGTTGAGCATGCTTTGTTTGGGAGTTCATGGTCTAAGAGTTGTTGCCTTGGGTAATCAAGGTATTTTTTTTCCAGAACTGCTTTCCACCAAGCATTCCTACCAGATATAAGTCTCCAGATCAGCTTGCCAGCAAAGGCAAGATTTAGGAATTTAGAAGATCTGATTCCCAGCCCTCCGTTCTCACATGGCTGAGTGACCTGCTTCCAGCTTACCAAGTTGTATTTCTTTTTTTCTGTTCTCCCTCCTTGCCAAAGAAAATGTCGAAGAAGAGCATCCATTTTGGAATGAAGATGGGCAGGGGCTTGTAATAGTGTGAAATAGTACAATGGCAGAGAGGAGAGGCCAGCTTTAAGAAGAGTTATACGTCCTGCAGGATTAAGCCAAGTGGTGCCCCAGTGTTTTATCTTCCTTTTCATCTTGTCGATGATAACTTCCCAGGCAGTAGCTTTCAAGTTGCCGGCACTCACAGGCATGCCCAGATATGTAAATTGCTCCCAATTCAGCTTACAAGGAACCCCAAAGGTTGTAGCTATCCTATGGAGAACTTGTGCTGAAGTGTTCCACCCATAAATACAGCTCTTAAGGTAATTGATCAGGCCTCCAGAGTAGCGCATATATTTATCTAGAAGAGCTTTAAAGCGGCGGGCGATGATGTTTGAGGCTCCCCCCATTAGCAGAGTGTCGTCAGCAAACTGAGAGTGATTGATGTTTTTGACCCCATTGTCAAACTTGATCCCGGTGATGAGGCCCATGCGACGATTATAATCCAGAGCTCTACTGAAAGATTCAGCCATTAAAATAAAGAGATATGGTGAGAGGGGGCAGCCTTGTCTAAGACCGCGGGAGGATTGAAAGGATGGTCCAGGTCTGCCATTGAGAAGAGGGGAGATCCAGGGTCCTGTAATGCATGCTTTGATAAGGCTGATGAAGGGAGTGGAAAATCCCATCTTTTCAAGCACAGCAAAAAGAAAGGAGTGCCTGACATGGTCAAAAGCATTGGCTAAGTCTAACTTTAAAATGAAACCTTTCTCATTTCGGGTTTGACTAGAATGAATAGCCTCTTGGACAAGAAGAATGGAGTCCGAGATTTGCCTATTGGCCATAAAACCCCCTTGATTTTCAGATATGAGAGTGGGAAGGATAGGCTTTAGGTGAGTGGCCAATATTTTTGTCAAAATTTTGTAAGAGGAATTGCATAAAGAGATAGGGCAAAAACGAGAGAAGGTCAAAGGTCGATTTTCTTTAGGGATAAGGGCAAGGTGGGTTGCATTTGTGAACCCTCCAATTTTCCATTTACGCTGAGTCCATCTTAACATCTTGACAAGATCCTTCTTAATTATTCCCCAATATGATCTATAAAAGCAGATTGGGAAGCCATCTGGTCCTGGGGCTTTCTCTGGCTAGAGGGCCCATATGGCGGCATGTACTTCATCTTCATTGATTTCCTTAATCAGATCTGCATTAATGTCATCATTGATTCCTTTGGGCACATGCTGAAGGAGGTCTGAATAATCCTCTGTATTCTTGGTCTCAGTTAAGAGATTGCTGTAATAGGTTGAGGCAGTTTGTTTGACAGCTGCTTGAGTTTTTTGAAGGCAACCTTCCTCATCATTGATCATGGTGATGTTATTTCTGATTTTCCTGACTGTTGCTTGCTTATGGAAAAAGACTGTATTTTTGTCTCCACCTTGAAGCCAGAGTTGTCTTGATTTAATTCTCCATTTCTGTTCTTCTTCTCTATTAGCCCGGTACAGCTGATAATATAATTCATTTTCTAATGCTTTGTCCTCATGGGTCAGCCCATTCTCCTCTATTCTCCTATGATTTTCTTTCAGTTTATTTTTCAGCTCAATTTTGACAGCTTCTGGTTCTTTGTAGTTCTGCTTCACCCAATCCTTCAGGGCATATTTTGTATTCTTCAGCTTGCATTCCCAAATAAATCCTGGTGATCCTTCTATGTGGTTTTGCCAAACTGATTTGACAATCAGATCCACAATAGGATTGCTGCGCCAAAGAGGGTTGTATTTGAAAGGCAAAGGCCCCAAGGGGCAATGAGCTTCAAGGATAATGCTAATGGGGTAATGGTCTGAAGCCAGATAAGGCAGAATTTCAACATGAGCAGTGGAAAACTCAGAGAGGAGAGAGGTATTTACCAGAATTCTGTCAAGGCGCTCCATTATGTTGTCTTTGCCCAGCCTGCGGTTGTTCCAAGTGTACCTCCGATTTTTTGGGATGATATCTACTAAGTCACTTTCTTGCATAATATTTTCCAGCTTTGCTCTGTTTGGATCATGTGCAAAGATGCCTCCTTTTTTTTCATTGGCATGTAATATAAGATTTAGATCACCCCCAAGGATAATGTTTCTGTTGTCTTTAGCTTGGATGTCTTCTTGTAAAGTGTCCCAGCACTGCTCTTTGTCTCTGTAGTGGTTCGGTGTATAAATATTGTAAGTAACTATTTGCTTTTGCTCTTCCTGGTTTTCTAAAATGACTTTAATCCAGTGAGGATTAATAGTTTTGGATGTGCATATCCAGATATTTTTGTTCCACATGGTGGTGATACCACCGGAAGCTCCTCTTGCTTCACATGTTTGTCCCTCATAGTGTTTGAGCTGTTCTATAATTCTTGTCATCTCTTGTAGACCTTGCTTTGTTTCCTGTATCATTACAATTCCTGGCTTCTCATGGTATGTGAGATCTTTCAGGGCAGCAATTTTTGAGGGGTGCCCCAGTCCCCTACAGTTCCAAGATATAACTTTCATCATTGAGTATTGGAATTTCGGAGGGATGCTCGTCCCCCTTGCTCTTTGTGTGCTGCTTCTTTGCTGTTTTGACTCAGTATGTAGGTTTCTATGGGGTTTTGAGTTCCCATAGCAATGTCTTTTTGAGCATTTTCATCTCTCTGCTGCTTGCTTGATTTCCTACCAGGCCCTTTTTTTTGGGATTCTTGATTGGCTCCATGCTCTTTCGAGGAGCTTCTAGTAGATCGAGGTGGGGGGGGGGTCTGGAGAATGGGAGGGAGAGGAGTGAGAAAGGGAGTAAAGGATGGAAGGGTCATTTTCAGTCAGGGGTTCATTTTCAGGGATAGAGAGGGAGCTAAAGGGATTTGAGGATATCAGGGGAGGATCAGAGGTTGGCCCCGGGGTGGGGAAGATGGGTGGGCCAGGAAGAGAGGAGGGGGGAGGGACTGCTGAGGAGGAGGCTTTGGGCTGAGCGGAGGGGGGGTTAGGCTTGGGTGGGGCAGATTTGGGAGGAGCCTCTTCATGGATTGCTTTCTCGCCAGAGGCTGTCTTCTTTTTCTTAACGGTTTCCCATTGTTCTCCAGCTTGAGCAGATTCATCATTAACTATTTTTTTACAGCGATTGGCAAAATGACCGTACTCGTGACATACCTTACATTTGAATGGAATTTGTTCGTAGTCCAGTTGCTGAATATGCGTCCACTCGTCCACCTTTAGTTTGATTGCTTCTGGAAGGCCCTTGCCAAGATCTACTTCGACACATATACGCGCACATGCCTGCATGTTATCCTTGGGCTCGCTCCGATCAATGTATTTTCCAACAGCATTGCCAATAGCTCGGACCGAGTCATCTCCCCAGCAGTGGAGTGGGAGATGTGGAAGACGAACCCAAACCGGAACAGCATTTGGGACATCCAGTTCAGGGTCGAAATCTGGTGTCCATTTGTTTAGATATAATCTGCGAGAGTCCATGAAGTACGGCCCATTTCTGAAGATTAGGTCCTTGTCTGCTCTGGATTCGAAATGGAATGTGTAATAGCCTTTTCCACAAAAACGAATGGAGATTTTCCCTTGTACTTTGTCTGCCCAGTTTCTTTCAATCCAACGCTGAACAGTTTTCGGGGAGGGCCAAAGGCCAGTGAACTGACCGATGAGCCCCCGCTCAGCTAAAGAGAGTGCAGCCATACGTGGAAGAGCTGGAGGGAGGTTAACTTCTTGCATATCTGCTCCAAACTATGTTACAAACTTGGTGTCAAGTAGCTCGCCGAGGATCAAGTGATTTATCAATGCAGAAAACGGTCTTCCGTGAGTTCGAGTAGTGCACACCTTCCCACATCAAAGAATCGAGAGGCCATGGAGAGCTCGAGGGCCGAGGGCTCCTCGCACAGGGAACCACACACTAGGTCTCATTTTACATACAGAGTAAAGTAGTCACTTGAGTTGGTGTATTCCATATTAAGAATGAAATAAACTAAGCATATCTATAGCAATGGAAAGTGAAAAGAAAAAATAATTTAAATAACTTAATTTTTTCTATATAAAGTTAATATAAAATTATGCCATTTAATATGAACATTGAAATATTTTGCTAACACTAAAATATTTTTTTGTTATTAATGTGTTTTTGTTTTAAAATTACATTTAAATTGAATATAGAATGAATTACACATCATGCAATATCAATAATATTATTTGTGACAATTCCATATTAGCAGCTAAGATGGATTCACTGCTGATGACTAATTTTTTGTTGAACGATAATTTTTGGCGCTTGACGCCACATCATGGATGTTGTGTTTGTTCAAACTTTCTTTTTGACAGACGTGTTGCAGGAAGTGTATCAGATCTAGGGTAAGGATCTCTTTGCTTAATGATTTCCATCTGTTCACTATGCCATTGAGGAGGTGGTTGGATTTAGAGCCCTAATGTTGTCTCGGAAATCCTAGGGTCCTTCTGCTCCCCACCAAAAAATTGTGAAGAAATTAGTTGAGATCCTTGTTGTGGAACTCTCTCTGTTAGATCCATGTAAGAGAGCCTTAGCCCTCAGAAAAAACATTCGTTGGAAATTTTATGGGCTTGTGGCCAAATCCAAAATTTGTTGAATCTTGGATCACAGAATAATGGGCCCCCAAACTTCAAGGTTAGGTAACTTTCTTTGCATTAGGAAGAAGCTTCAATGTTTTTTTATTTTTCAATAAAATGGAAAGAGTTTTTATTTTCAAATCAAGGTCATATTTTATGGGGTCCAAAGGTCTCTTTATCACTCCATGGACTCTGGATTTTAATATAGATTCTGATATTACTACAGTGTAGGCGTGGGTCTAGTTGCCACACCTCCCTCTTCATCTTGGGGGCATGATGCACTAAAATACATTGGAAATAATCTAGGTCACTATATGAATAAAGAACAACCAAAAGGAGAACAATTTTCTTGTGCTCATATCTGTGTTGAAGTAAACCTCAGTCAAGGTTTACGAGAAGCCCTAAAGGTAAATCTAGGAGAATGGAGTCATATCCAATAATTGGACTATGATTAGATTCCCTTCAAGTGCATCATTTTCCATTCTCATTGGTACTTTTCCAAAAACTGCCCCCAATGAAAAAAAGACGAGCAGTCCCAAGCCCCTGTTTCTAAAGAACCTAGTTTCAAACCAACAAAAAAGTGAAGAAGGAAGCAACCAAACAAGGTTGTAGCCCCAAAGAAATATGTTGAAGTATATCCAATGCCAAAACCTTCCCCGAGCAAAAAAATCTAGTGGGGCTCTTCAATATCCAGAACAAGATGAAGAATCCCATATGGATGAAACCCAAAATGAGGATCAGGGAAATGCATAAACCCCTTCACGGGTCGAATCTCTAAATTTCGATTCATTTTTTAGAAAATAACATTGAGATTGACTCCCACCACTCTCGCAAAGATGAAGAATTCTACCCCAAAGTTATACTAAAAAGTTATGGAAATTAGGGAAGCTAATGCAAAATCATGCAAGGGAGATAACACTAAAAAATCCTTCTCCTTGAATGTAGTGGAACCATCTCTCACAAGAGGTAGGAAATCCAATGAAGAAAAGTGAGAACACGAAACAAATTCGAACTTGGCTTCATGATCCCAACTTCGAGTGGGATTTATGCTCCAAAAGCCTTCCAAAGAGCTTGATGTTATATTTTTTCATACTCTTAAGCTCACAATATGTAAGAATTTACACTTGTAAACATGTAGAAGGACTCAGTTGTAGCAATTGTGAAAAATATTGGGATCTGTCTCTCGTGAATTTAGTCATTACCGTAATAGAATATCCTACATAAAAATGACAATGTAATGAATTCCCCATGTATTTGATTTGATAGGGCGCAAATTTAATAAAATCACTCATCATTTATGTCAAAACATATATTATTAGTATTATTATTATTTACTTTCAATTACTTTTCTCTATATGAAATTAATGAAAAATAAAGGTGGAAATTGAAGTACTTTATTTATGGCCAACATATTTTTTTGTTATTCCTATTTTTTATTGGTTAATGTAAGTATTATTTTTTTATTTTTAAATGTAACGTTATGTGACAACATCTCCCCTATATTGGGTTGTAGAGCGCCTCTCAGCGCAAACATTTAAAAATAGTAATAATAATAATAATAATAATTTAATGTGAATTTTGAATTAACATCATATATATATATATATATATATATATATATATATATATATATATATATATATATATATATATATATATAGAGAGAGAGAGAGAGAGAGAGAGAGAGAGAGAGAGAGAGAGAGAGAGATTTTCATTAATAGGTGCTTTCTAATTCAAATTTCAATTCCTTCAATTTTTAATATGAAGTTGACACAATATTTTGTAAAATATTAATAACGAAAAAATGAGAGAGAGAGAGAGAGAGCACGCATCTACGACTTCCTATATTATTATTATTTTTAATAGCAAATGACTCAAATCCAATTCTTCCTGAACTCATTGACTAGAGCCAAGGAAATAAGTCTAATAGAAGGCGGGCACACTGCTTTCAAAGTAACTGAAAGCCAACCGAAAAGGCAAAGAACACTTTGAAATGGCAATAGACCGGGGATCCCGAGAGAGAGAGAGAGAGGCATATGGATACATGTTTTTTACTTATGAATATGATGGGCATGTATTGACATTTTAATGTGGAGAATATGAATCACAATTTTTTTTTAATGTAAGTATGTATATATTATATAAAACAAGACAAAATAACAATTTTCTTATAGTTGAAATATTTTATTATTATGTTGCTTAATACCAATAGATCCGTCTTATTTCGAGATCTACCAAGAGGCAAGAGGAATCAAGTCTCTTTAAGTGCAAACCTTTCCCCAAATTTACACTCAGGAAAAAGTTTGCATCTTAAGAAATTTGATCCCTCTTGAAACTTGATAGATCTAAAGTTAAGATAGATTTATACTGGTTAAATAAAAAAATTATAAACCTTACAATATAAAATATGAAACATTATTAAACTTTATTATTTTTTAAACTTGAAATAATAATTATAATAGTGAAGATGGATGAAGTGTTCACTGGAAACGTCGATATTGAAGGGATCTTCAATCATAATACATAGGTCTCCAAAAGTTCTTGATGAGGCCCAGCCCTTGTTCACAAGTGGAAATGCACAATTTTTGAAGTCAAACGTTAATATTGCAAATGTATTAGATTTTAAACTCTGCCAGGTCACTGGCAGTTCATCAAGTGAATAATTGGTAAATGTGACACAAGGGATTCGACAACGTTTAATTGTTGTACTTGTGGATTTTTCGACTATTGTGACAATCACCTCCGTAACTTTGTATCTGTCCTTGTGAGATGGTGCATTCACTGAACCTTATCATGACCATCGCGCCATACCCCCACCCTATGCAAGCACACTTCGAATGTGTTTTGGTATTTTTCGTTAGCTGAGTTGAAAGGAGGGTTTTCCGACCTCCACAGACCCTTCAGAACTGCACGAGGGTTTCACTAATGCGTCTCTATGTCTCTGTGTGAGGAGTTTGTGTCCTCCCTTCTATCAAACAAGTTCTGTTCTATTTTCATTGCGCGATTTTCTTCAAACACTACTGTTTGCAAACCCTGCAATGGAAACTCGTCACCTGTTCGCAGGGTAATCTCTCTCGCAGTGGTTTTCCTATTGTTCCAGTTGATTTTCACAGTTGCATGCTTTTTCTCGCTTCTGTAGTTTAATCTTATGACTGTTTGTTGTCGATTTTATCTCCAGGTTTGGGCCAACCAGAACTCCTGTGGCCGCCTACAGTTCGAAAAAAACACAGGTATTCAATCCTCTCCCTGTTTTACACCTTTCTGCTTCTGTTTGAGACTCTAATCGTTCCGGCTGCTTTGTGAGCAGGATCTATCGGTTCGAAACTTGGGTGCTCGTCTCTGCTCTACCCTCAATTTCTCCGATAAGTTCCTTTGTGTTTCGAGTGCTCGGTTTGCATACTCATTCCCATTATTTTGGATGAATATAAAAGAGAAAAAAAATGTTGTAGAGTTCTTAACAGTCAAACGGTTATGGGTGATTGTAGGACCCTTTCCAGTTTACAGGTCTGGCTGCCCTTCCTTCAGCGACGAAACCCTATGGGTAGGGTCGACTCCATTACCATGTTTTCTGTAGCTTAGGGTTTGTAATTTTTTGTTGCCAAACTTTGTTGGCTGTTAGATTTCTCGATGTAAATTTTTAATGATGCAAAATGTTGCTTTGGAGCTTCGCTGTTTCACTGTAACTATATTAATTTTGGTTTCAAACCCTCATTCAAGTATGTATCCGGTACTCTGTCTCCCTTCTGGATAGTTTCGTAAACTTTGGCAAACTTTTCAATGACTATTACTGAATTTTTTTTTTGTAACAAAATTCAAATTTAATCTGTGTATGGGAACTTACCTGACATTATCTGCAATTGCTTCTTGGTTCAATTTCGTTGTGAGAACAAAAATAAACTCTGCTCTTTTTGCTTGTGAAAACTTGTCCACTATCTTCGTAGCCTTGTTAATACCACGAAACAAAAAAGTTTTCTTTCTCCTGTACACAGTATCCCTTTTCTTAACTTACTTCAGTTTGCATTTAAATCAATTCTGATTGCGTTCTCAATTTTAAAGGTTACTCATATATCAGTAGGGAAAACAAAAATCAGTCCACAATAATCTGATGTAAATTAACAAATTGGCTGAAAGAAATTCTGGTTGCAGATGGTTTTCAAGCTCTATTTTGTATTCTCTTTCCACTTATGGAAATCGAACCTTACAGTATATTCTTGTCTGCTATTTATATGCCTATAGGTGGTAGCTCTGTTTATTTCTTGGTTGAACTAACAACCGCACTGTCTAACTACATTGCCAGATTTATAAAAAAGAAAACTTCTAATTAAACTACAAAAACATTTTACTTTCATAATCCTACTGTTCTCTGCCAGATAACGAATAATAAAAGAAAATAAAATACAGGTTCAATAACCTGTCCACAAACACGTGTAACAGCGAGACAAATAAGCCATCTTTCGTCTACTCCAAGTTAGATGCTCCTGCATCAATTCTCAACAACTTAATAGTTATCTTCTTAACTTATTAAAATGACAATAACATCAAAACATTCCTAATAAATATTTTAGAATATAAAAACAAAATTACACAACCAACCAAGTAATTTCTTCTATTTTCTTAAGATTAGATAAACGAAAATTAATCTTAATGTATCATCATCATTATTTCACATTACACTTTATCTCAAGATGTTTTCCACTTAATTAATTAATTTCATCTATGTAGATTGTTTATTTTGTATTGTTGTTATCATGATAATTTCACATTATTCCTTTTCATTAAATTTTCACTAACATGTTTTTCCAAGATAAATATTTTAGAATATAAAAACAAAATTACGCAACCAACCAAGTAATTTCTTCTATTTTTTAAGATTAGATAAACTAAAATTAATCTTAATGATCATCATTATTTCAAATTACACATTCACTCAAGATGTTTTCCATTTAATTAATTAATTTCATCTATGTAGATTGTTTATTTTGTATTGTTGTAATCATGATAATTTCACATTATTCCTTTTCACTAAATTTTCACTAACATGTTTTTCCAATTAACTTTAGCTTCATGCTTAGCCACATCCATCTCATCTCAAGCTTTGTGGGGAGTGTGTTCCCAATAGCGAGCAATTGATGCTTCTATATTAGCTTAGGCTCTTGAGCATGGAAGCAACCTCCTCCCTTAGCTTCCACAACGGTTGTGAGAAGAATCATAGCGTGACAGGGTGAATTTTGGGTCATGGACAAGAGGGAAATAGAGGAGGTGGGCAAGAAGAACAAAACTTAAAATGAGTTCACATGTCTATATGTATGTGACCTTAAAAAATGAGTTCACATGTCTACATGTGACCTTCAAACTAAGAAGATGAAGTCGAGCCCAATTACAAATTGGGAGACTAGGTTCTAGAGGACAGGATCAAATGGAGAATAGGCAAACATAGGGATACATAGCTAGGGGTTTGTAGGGGAAGCCCCTACAATAATGGACAAAAATCAAGAAAAACTCGAGGTAACTTGCCCAAAAGAAATGTGGAGTAAGGTGTCCATCCAAAAACATTGAGTTTTTAACATTGTCAAGCCATAATTTAGAGTTTGTTGTCATCCTGGTTATGGAGTGTTTCATGGTCTTGTTATACTAATGATTGATTTTGTTATACTAATGGTTGATTGAAGGAGTGATCATCGAATAGCTTGACCTCTGCCAACCCGTTAACACATGAGTTTTCTACATGTACCAATTGCCACAACCTCACGATCATCAATGGTGGTTGTTGCATTCAAAAGAACACCTTCAAGTGAGATGACTCTGGTGGACACCACCATAAGCATTAAAGAATATATATTTGTCTAGATGTGAATTTTTTTAAATATAAATTAAATAGATTTTATGATTAAAAATATATATATTTGTCTCAATATGAATTTTTGTAAATATAAATTAAATAGATTTTATGTTTTAAATTTTTTTATTGTGTTAAGAGGTATTTTTCACAACTTAGATATATATAGATAAGATGTGTCACCTTTGTAGTATTCACCTTGCACATGTAGATTAGAAAAAGGTAATTAATATAAAACAAAAATCACATCATAAGAATTCAGACAAATAAAATATATCTTCAATTTAAAACAAAAATAAAAAAGACATGGTAATTTGGTAAACATAAATCAAGTACAAAGGAGATCCATATTGATTTGTACAGCACAATGTTAAAGAAAAGTGTCACTCACATTATTAAAACAAAAGAACAATTAAAACTAACAATTTTTTTTGGGAAGTGAGTTAGATAAATCAACACCTGTGATTGTAATTTTCATTTTGGTAACCACATTTTTACCTATATTTTTATTAAGAAGCTTGTCAAAAACACAATCAAAACAATTAATCATCAAAAATAGTTTTCATCATTTTTTTAATATTTTTAACCTTAAATTTAATCTTTAATTATTAATAAAGTAATATTAATTATAATAATAAAAAATCTAATTTATTTATTATAATAATATTATTATTATAAATTTTTTATATAAAATATTATAAAGCCTTTATATATAATAGTATAATTATATAAATTCAATAGTTGATATGTCATTTGTAATTATGAGAATTTGTAAAAGTTGGAACTAGAAACACTATAATATAACTCCTTCTAACTCTTAAATTTTTTATTTTTCATGTACAATTACATATATATAAACATATAATTATTATTTATAATATAATTATTTAATATTTAAATTGATAGGATTTTTGTGAATTTATAAGGTTGAATGACATTAAACTAGTACAACTATATAAATTAAATGGTTGATACATCCATAATAAGCATTGAAACATTTATTTCATAATACATTTCTCACTGCTTAAAAATAAAATCATAATAACTAACTAAACTAGCACAATCATATGAATTAAATGTTTAGTAAACACTAATAAATATCAATCCATAATAAACATCAAAACAATTACACATACTTCACTATAAAGATTCTTAATCTATAAATAGGATTTGTTACAATATCATGAGCTAATACTATGACTTGTCAATATCACGTGCCCAAAAACCTTGTTCATATGACACTTTCATAGATTTTTCTTAATTAATCAATTTAATTTAAAAGGAAAAAACAACATAAGTATTTTGAAGATAAATTTCAACTTATGATTTGTATATACTATTATGAATATTCCCTATTATTCATGTGATAATTATTGATAATTAAATTAAAAATCTAAAAAATTTATTCAAAAATAAAAATATCTAATTACATAATTATAAATTTATTTTAAATTATTATTATTATTATTAATTATAAAAAAATTAATATATAAATTAAACATACATATAACATGATTTTAACTATATAAAAATTAATGCTAGCCATATTTATTAAAAAGTAAAATCGAACGTGTCTTTTAACATCTTTATCTCTTACACGAAATAAATTACCAGTACCAATGCATTACAATATGACATAAATCATTTAATTTAAATACAAAATCTCCAGCTCATTTTTTTCCTGAAAGATTCCAAGAAGTTTAGTTTTTCCCCGAAGGATTCCAAGAAGTTTATTTAACATTGTATAAATTTTGGTGTTAGTGAATTATTTTTGAATTTATATCTTGATACCTGATTTTTTTTGGAAGATACAAATACAAATACAAATACAAATACAAATACAAATACATATATATATATATATATATATGATTAAGGTAGATTTTTCTTTTAAGGTAGATTTTTTTTAATACTTATGAATATATTCACTATCATTATTATTGAAAATAATTATATTATTATATATATAGGAAAAAGAAAAATATTTGTCTTCTTCCATATATATGCATATGAAAGTTTGTTACATGTATTTATTCTTGTTATAATGGTTTTCTTTTATCTTTATATTATTACTAATTTATTTTCTAAAAATTATTCTAATTTTTTTTTTTTAATTATTGTTATTAAAAATTGTTATAATATTATGAGAAAAAAGCTCAGATATAAATTATGAACCAATTCTTAATCAACCATATTCTCATTATAAAACTATTGAAAGAAGAATTCCAAAAGATTTAGACTTTTTTTTTTAAGTTTTTCAAGAGTAAAACAAAATAAAATGTATCTAAAAATCTAGTTTGATAAATTTCTTCCTTCCATGCTCCTGGCAACAAAAATTTTTAGTAACAATAATACCTCGTTACTATGCGTTATCCCAAGTCCATTTCTATGTTGTGAAAATAATTTATTCTGACTTCTTCACTTTCTTGATTTCCACTTTTCTTTTCTTAATTTCAATTCTTCATTTCTTGATAATTCTTCCTAATAATATCTTTATTGAATTCTTCACTTTCTTGATTTCTACTTTTCTTTTCTTAATTTTAATGCTTCATTTCTTGATAATTCTTCCTAATACCGTCTCTAGGTGCTCCAGTAGAAGAAAGTATCTCTCATTTATATTTAGCAAAATTATTTTTTTTCCTCCATCGGGCAACTAACTGTAGCATAAATTGTTTTCATTTTCACAAGTGGTTTAGGTAAGAAGTTATCAAACCTATTTTTATTTATTTATTTAATTATAATATTTACATAGTTAACATGTTCTTTAAACAACCAATAACAATATCATTTTTTTCTTTTAATATAACAAATCATATTAAACTAAACTATTTTCATATGTGGTATCATATTTCTTCCCCCCTTAAGTTTCAAAGTGTTACAATACAATTGAAAAACTTGAAATAATGAAGGAAATGTCTCCTACATTTCATTTTCCATGTCTCAACTTTGGTGATAACTCATTTATGAAGCTATATTTCCCTCTTGTCTAAAATTTGTAGAAATTTAATACAAAATATGTATTGTCTGGATTCTCCTGATCTAATAATTATATGCCACTGCTAAATACAAAATCACTTCTAAAAAATCTTTGCAGAATTTAAAACACAATCGCAAATAGCAATATCATGAAGAAAGATCAATCACACATAACACAGATAATTTACTCCGGGGAAAGCATATAGCTAAAAACCCCACTATCTTCTATTATGTATTATATCATGAATCATGAAATAATTACATACAAAGCTCCAAATTATAAGCTTTCGGTACAATAGCTAATTGTCTCACACTGTCATACAAAAATTGGCAAGTTCCTTAGCCAATTTACTGCCTCCAGACAACCTGCCTCCACTGCACAATCCCAGCTGATAGCAATCCCTGAATGAATGGAATCCTGCTTGCCTTGACTGTGCATTCCTCATGGGCACATCCAATGTGTGTGTGGTTGCAGCACATCCAATGTGTGTGTGGTTGCATGTGTGCAACCGATAATGTCACAATTGATAGTCAATCTGTCCCTTTCACCTACATCTCAACTGGGTCTCCACTGGATCTGACATGCATGTAGTTAATAGTAGTAAATCTTTAGTTGCATGTGAGACCATTGATTATGAATTAATTAATAATTAATTCAGTTGATCTCTCACTAGTGTATCTTCAGTTACAACTAGCACAACGGAGTTTAACTCACTTAACTAATTTAAACTACTTTACAACTTTCATAACTACACTTCCAACTCTGTTACAACTTCAAATCATTCAGTACAACTAAGTCCACTTGCATGTCCCACCAACCAACCATTCAACTTGAGATTCCTATAGCTAACTGATTTTCCACTTCAGTTAACTATTTCCAAATGCTCATTGAGAATATATTATTGTTTATTGTCAAACTAATATTAAGGGACAATAATCGTCGACATGCATCTATAAATAGGATTTGCACATACATCTATAAATAGACCTCATCTATAAATAGAATTTTCTCATGCATCTATAAATAGACATCCACCTAAAAATAACTTGAGGCTCCATCCTAGTGTAGGTGCATAATTTTCACTAGGATCTTCTTGTTGAATCTTAACACTTCCTCTCAATAAGAAAGGGATTATCCTTCACCCCGATCTTGTATCTATGGTATTTGAATTTTCTCCTGGTGAGCGCCTTCGTCAGAATATCTGCATCCTGATCTTCCGTAGGAATGTACTGAAGCAGCATGATCTTCCTTTGCACAAAATCTCTGATATGATGATACATGATATCTATATGCTTAGATCTATCATGAAACACAGGATTAATCGAGAGTTTAATGCAACTCTGATTATCACAATGAATCACTATCGGATCTAAATGAGAACCAAACAAATCAACCAAGATCTTTCTCATCCAGATAGCCTCACATGTAGCTTGACTCGCTGCCATGTATTCCACTTCCGTTGAACTGAGTTCCATGGATCTCTGCTTCTTGTTGTACCAAGAAACAACTGTAGATCCAATGCTAGTCCCCCCCGACGTGCTCTTTCTATCCGATGGGCCACCTACCCAATCTACATCCGTGAAGCCATGCAACTTCACCTCATTCGTCTGTCTGTACCATAAACCATACTCAGATGTGCTCCTCATGTATCTTAGGACATGCTTGCCCGCCTTACAAAAGAGCTTGGTAGGCTTAACCATCACTTGACTCAGCTGATTAACCGCATAGCAACTGTCTGGTCTCATGTTCACTAGATACATTAGTGAACCCACTAACTGTCGATAGAGAATAACATCCACTACCTCTCTAAAAGTAGCATCCTCTTTCTTCTAGTTTCCTAGAAGAGTATTATCCATGGGTTTGCAACCCTCCATGTGAAACTTACCCAATATATCCATTGCATACTTTCCTTGAGACACAAAAAGCTCACTATCTCGCTGCCATATTTCCAATCCAAGGAAATAATGAAGGAGGCACATATCCTTCATCTCGAACTCCTTTGCAAGGTCCTCCTTGCATGAGTGTATCAGCTGCTCATCACCAGTCAATATTAAATCATCAACATAAAGAAAAATTATTAAAAGCTTACCCTCCACCACAATTTGGTATAGGTTTTCATCTGCTTCACTTTTGGTGAAGCCCAGTCTAGTGAAATAGATGTCTATCCAAGTGTACCAAGCACAGGGTGCTTGCTTCAGCCCATACAACACCCTTTTGAGTTGGCACACATGCAACTCGCTATTGAAGATCTCAAATCCTTCAGGCTGCTCTATGTACATCTCTTTTTCAATGATCCCATTGAGAAACACAGTCTTCACATCCATCTGATGAATGCGCCAGCCCATCTGCACTAAGAAAGCAAGGATGGTCCTTATGGAAGAATACCTTGTGACATGTGCAAAGGTTTCTTAATAATCTAACCCCTCGATCTGTGAGAATCCCCAGGCCACAAATATAGCCTTGTATTTCTCAACACTCCCATCAAAAACTTTCTTTACCTTGTAGATCCATCTCGAACCTACCACTGATTTATCAACCGACCTTGGAACAATTTCCCAAGCACCGTTTTTGACAATGGAGTCATACTCCTCCACCATTGCATCTACCCATGTGGGCTCTTGCACTACTTCCTGAAAGGAAGATGGCTCAATCACAATACATTTGCTCATGAGAGCCATGTATCCAGTAAATCGGTCAGGAGACTATCTTTTTCTGCGCTGTGAAGTAGGGGATCCTACATTCTATGCAGCATCAAGTCTCAGCCTAACAGCTTATGTTTTACGCCTTCTACCAGTTCTGATGGTTGGCTCTGCGTGAGTGGATTCCTCCACTCCATGAACCTCCTCTTGTGTCTGATCCACATTTAGAGACTCATCTTTAGGAACCAATAGTCCCTCCTCCACATGCAAGTCCAACTCCCTCTCAAGCGACAACCGCATGGCTTTCCCCTCATCAAATTTTATATCTCATCACACCACAGTCATTCGACTGTTTGTAAAATACACACGATAATTATGGGGTGTTTCCATGTACCCCAAAAATATCCCAACTTCAGTAGTCGGCTCTAGCTTCTTCCTGGCGTACTTGGTCACATGCACATAAACAGATGAGCCAAAAATCTTAAAGTGTGAAACATACGATTTCTTACCAGTGAAAACTTCTTCAGGTGTACTCATGTCAAGTACTCTATGAGGGCAACGGTTTTGCACATAAACCACAGTGTTGCATGCTTCCGCCCACAAATGCATTGGTAGGCCCTAATTATGCAACATCGCTCATGCTGCAACCACGATCGTTCTGTTCTTCCTCTCTGTGACCCCATTTTGCTGTGGGTTATGAGGCACTATGAGTTCTCTTTGAATTCCTTCTTTGTTGCAGAAGTTCTTGAATTAATTAGAGATGTATTCTCCACCATTATCGCTCCTCAGAGCCTTCACTTGCTTCCCTGACTCTTTCTCCACCAATTCCTTAAACTCACAAAAATTTGAGAATGTTTGATCATTCTTCTGCATGAAGAAGATCTAGCATTTATGAGAAAATTCAACAACAAAAATAACATAGTACTTATGTTTTGTTGTTGAAGCAACCAAGAATGGTCCACACACGTGTGTGTGAACTCTCTCAAGGATCACCGAAGCACGGTTCTCCTTTTCATGAAAGGTGGACTTTACATACTTCCCCATGGTGCAACCCTTGCACTAATCTAACTAAGCAAGTGTTCCCATTGGAAGTCCAATAGATATTTGGTGCATGACTTTCAAGGCTCCATGATGAAGATGGCCAATCACCTGTGCCATAATTCGCCCTTATCCCGGCTCACCACTTTTTTCACCTTGCCCATCATGGCAACACAACATTCTACCTCCATCTTGTACAAATTCTTAACTCGAATCCATATCCTCTTGGCTTGAACCGTTTTTTTATGTCGTAGGAAATCTTTTCCATCGCTAAAAACAACGTCATAGCCTCTGTCCTCCAACATTGTGACTGAGACCAAGTTTTTCTTCAAACCTGGAACATGCATAGCATATTTCAATTGAAATGGTTTACCTGAATCCCTATGAAAGGTAATGGTACCAATTCCAATGGCACTGTATCATCCATTTTCGCCCATCTCTATATGCATCTGGAGATATTTCTCCTTCAAGTCATTGAAAATCTCCTTATCTCCTGTCATGTGGAAGGAAGCGCCACTATCCAAATACCACACCGATCCCAATGCACTTCACACCATGCATGCGATCAAGAAGAAGTCAATTTCAAATTATGAGGCAAGGGCCTCACCAGATGCAACTCTAGCAACCTTCTTGTTCTTCTTCTTCTGCAGACAGTTAGTAGCAAGATGCCCATGTTTGTGACAGTGAAAACACTTCACCTTGGACATATCGAGCTTCTTGCCTTTAGACTCAGATTTAGAATGGAATTTCTTCCCCTTCCCCTTCTTCGCCTTGTTATCCAAAGCACAATCCTCTTCATCATCATGCTTTGATGAAGAGCCATCTTTGGTATTCCTCCTAAACTCCTCCTACACCAAATCCGACAATAGTCATTCCCAATCCTACAATTTTTTCTGTCCATTGACAAAGTCTTCATAACTATGCCAACTGTTAGGAAGTCCCAAGAGAGCCAAGCTCACCAAATCACCATCAGCAACAGTTATTCCCACACTCCCCAGTTCATCCTGACATTGGACAAACTTCGTGAGATACTTTGGAATGTTGTCGCCCTTTTCCATCTTTATCTTCCTGAGTTTATCTTTGAGTGCCAATTTCCTATGGTCTCTGTTGCTTTGGAAAGGATCCGTCAAAGCATTCCACATAGCATATGGTTTGGATTTCGCATGGAGGCTCGAGACAATGTGGTCTTGTACTCCCTCCAATAGAATCCTCCTCGCCTTTGTCACTTTCTTTTGCCATGCATCAAGTAATGCATCATTTGTCAAAGTGGGCTTAGGAACATCTTTGTTAATGAATTCCTTCAAGCCATTATCTTCGAGCACCGCCTCCCTCCTGTAATTCCAAGCAATGTAGTTTGAGTTTCCCTCGAGTGCATACTCTAACCTCAAGCCATTGAAAGCCATTTTGATGTTAACTTAGTTGTAGCAACAAGAAAGTCTTTCTGCAAATTCGAATTCTTTCCACCAACAAACTCAACTCTTGCTTCAAAATTGCAATCTCCTGTGTTCTGATACCATGTAGAAATTTAATAAATTTAATATGTATTTCCTGGATTCTCCTAATCTAACAGTTATATTGCACTGTTAAATACAAAATCACTTCTACAAAATCTTTGAGAAATTTAAAACCTAAGCACCAATAGCAATATCATGAAGAAAGATCAATCACACATAACACAGATAATTTACTCCAGGGAAAACATATAGCTAAAAACCCCACTATCTTCTATTATGTATTATATCATGGATCATGAAACAATTACATACAAATCTCCAATTCAAGAGCTCTTAGTACAATAGTTTACTATCTCACACTGTCATACAAAAATTGGCAAGTTCCTTAGCCAATTTATTGCCTCTAGATGATAGCAATCCCTGAATGAATGGAATCATGCTTGCCTTGACTGTGCAATCCTCATGGGCACATCCAATGTGTGTGTGGTTGCATGTGTGCAACCGATAATGTCACAACTAATCGTCAATCTATCCCTTTCACGTACATCTCAACTGGGTCTCCACTGGATCTGACATGCATGTAGTTAATAGTAGTAAATCTTCAGTTTCATGTGAGACCACTAATTGTGAATTAATTAATAATTAATTAACTTGATTTCTCACTAGTGTATATTTAGTTACAACTAGCACAACTGAGTTTAAATCACTTAACTGAGTTAAACTACCTTACAACTTTCATAACTACACTTCCAACTCTGTTAAAACTTCGAATCACTCAGTTACAACTAAGTCCACTTGCATGTCCCACCAACCAACCACTCAACTCGAAATTCCTATAGCTAACTGATTTTCCACTTCAGTTAACTATTTCCAAGTTCTCATTGAGAATATATTATTGTTTATTGTCCAACTAATATTAAGGGATAATAATAGTCAACATGCATCTATAAATAGACATGAAATCTATAAATAGAACTTGCACATACATATATAAATAGACCTCATCTATAAATAGAATTTGCTCATGCATATATAAATAGACATCCACCTAAAAATAGCCTGAGGCTCCATCCTAGTGTAGGTGCATAATTTTCAGTAGGATCTTCTTGTTGAATCTCAACAAAATTCACAATGCCTTTGTTTGAAACTATCCTTTCGGTTACACTTGGATCATATTCTAGTGAATTATTTGAGATTTGTCATATACATATTTTTTTTAAATAAAGAAACATGAAACACATTATGGAATTTAATATTGGTTGGGAGCGCAAGTTGACTTGGATCACATTCTAGTCAATTATATAAGATTTGTCATATACATATTTTTTATATTGAAGAAACATGAAAGACATTATGTAATTTAATAATGGTTGGAAGTGCATGCTGATAGGATACTGGGCCTACTTCGGCTAGCACTTAAAATGACCCACATAACCTTGGAAACAATATTTTAGAACCATGTAAAATTTTAAGGGTTAATATTTGCAAGTGAGCTAATTTTTCATGTTTTTTTTCAAAAGAAAATGTCAATTTTTGTTTTTTCTAAAAACTATTCGCCCAAATTGTATAGTAAAAAATTATTTTACCGTAAAAATCACCAAAATATTATAAAGAGTATGTATAAAATCATTAGGAATTTGAGTATTTTTACAAATATATCACTAAATATTTTATAGTTTGCATGCTAAGGACTAGTAAGATTCACTAAAGTTTCTAAACTTTAAGATAAATTTCCATCCTTAAAATTTTCCCTATTTAGAACAACTTCCTAAACTTAGAGTACTTTCTTTGGTTTTACTCTAATATAGACATAGTCTCCCACATTAAATCCTTTTTGTGTACACTAATATCTGCATAAATCTTTTGTTGGTCTTGAGCCACCTTCAAATTCAATTCTTCCTGTTTGACTATTGATTCTGTCTCCTTTGACATGTCTAGCTCTAGAATTATTCCGTAATTGGGATTATCCAAACTCAGTGGAATTCTACATTTTTGTCCATATAATACCTCAATGGGACTCATTTTTAAAGAGGTATGGTAATTATTATTATAAGAAATCTCAACCGGATGCAAATAATCCTCCCACTTAGTTGATTTATGCATAACATACATCCTCAACATATCCTCAAGTATTTGGTTAACCCTTTCAATTTAAACATCTATTTTTGGGTGGTAGGAAGCGTTGAAACTAAGATGTGCTTCCATAAATGTGAATAAAGCCTTCCAAAAATTAGAGGTAAACTTTGGATCTCTGTCAGAAATCACTACCTTTGGTATGCCACAAAATATAAAAACTTTTTTCATAATTATTTCAACAATATTTACAGCCTTAAAAGTTGAATGTATAGGTATAAAATGTACTACCTTACTGAGCTTATCCACTACCACCATTATTGAATAATGTTGCTTCATTGTTTTAAGCAATCTAGTTACAAAATCCGTTGTAATAACTTCCCATTTCCATTCTGGAATAGGTAAAGGTTGAAATAAACTTGTTGAATGCTAATGGGAGACTTTGACTTGTTGAAACTCTAAACATCTAGATAAGTATTATGTTGTCTTTGTTTTCATATTAGGCCATTAATACTCTTTCCCGAGTGATGATATTATTTTTTGATACACTGGATGTCCTGCAATTGGCCTCTTATGTAACTCATCCAATATAAATTTCTTTAATTCTTCTACACGTGGAACATAGATTAGATTTCTAAATTATAATAGTCCTTCTTTACTTATGTTATATTTTGATTTTTTTTATTAGAAAATTGTTGTTTTGCAGCTTTTCAACAATTTCCAAATACTTACCATCCTATTTTGATGCATCCTTCACTCTTTGTACCAAATCTATTGGGAAACTAGCTCCAAAAATAGAAGAAAAGAGATATCAATGCCTTAGAAATAAGCCACTTCGAGGGGGCAACCTCCAATACATTACATGAATGAACAATTCTTGGATGATTCAAATTACAAAACCTCCTTTCTATATATAGGAGTCCATGGGGCCAAAATGTAATCCTAGTGGGGCCACAATGTAATCCTAGCCAACCTAACAATAATAATTTAAGGGCACAATAATAACAATATGGGGGTTACAGGGGTACAATAATAACAATAAGGGGGTTACACTAACAACAATAAGGGACTATACTAGTAATATAGGGACCTAACATGCCCCTCTCCTTCAAAAAGTGTTGTCCTCAACGCTTGAGTAGCTCTGGGTGCTTCTATATAAAATTCTCATCCTCCCATGTAGAATCTTCAGTGGGTAAGTTCTTCCACTTGATGAGATACTCTGAAATTGATCGATTCCGTAGCTGTCGAGTTCTTGTTTCTATGACCGCTTCAGGTTCCAATCTGATTTTTCCTTCCTCATCAAGTTCTGGTAATATTGTTTGAATTGGAATATTTTCACCTATAACCTTCTTTAAGCATGAAACATGGAAAACCGGATGCACTTGTGAAGAAGCAGGAAGCTCCAATTTGTAGTATCCATGTTACAGGATCCTTTCCATCAAACTTCGTCATATCCATTTTTGGAATATGGTGGTTCTTCTCGCCAACATTAGAGTTTATGAAATCACGATTAACATTTATTTTGTTCTCATCATGAGTTTCCTCTACTATATTTTCACCATTAGGAAACATTTCTTGTATCAACTTTGTCAAACCTTTTATGTCTGCTTTTAGATCATTCTTCATGTTTTCCATTTTTTCATCGATATTAGCTTCCATGCCATCCATCTTAGATTCCATGCTAGCTTCCATGCCATATATCTTAGATTCCACGCCTTTCGTCAAACCATCCTTCTTAGTTTCCACACCGTTCTTCAAAACTTCCATGTCATTTTTTGTTGCTCTTTGTGAGAGAGAAATTTGTTGCACTTGCTCTTGTAATTTTGATATGTTATGTTGCCATTCTTCGTCTTCATGAGTCATAGTAGAGCCTTCTAAAGGCTTAATGGGTGTTGAATTCTTTTTAGGGGCCATTTTAGAAACCAATACTGATATCTATTCTACAATATTCCCTTGGAATCAATTCAACTTGATTCTTCAAACAAGACTTATGCAATTCGGAAAAAATAAAATAAAATAATACACACATTTTACTTGCTTTTGCAGAGCTCTATATTGAAATTGAATTATCTCTATAATTAAAGATCCTCAATATTTGAAATTTGGCCCTGTAGTAGTACTCTGAAGCTTCTTTCAAATGCCACAGGTCTGAATTGATTTGGATTCTTCAAGACAAAGTTATGTCCAATGTCCCACAATGACCTAATTATGGACTGGTTCAGTAGATCGAAGTTGTACGACTTGCCATGTGTCACTGTCTGCTCCTTTGGCTCTGAAATTTATAGACAGGAAACTAAAGTCTGTGTACTTCCAGCCACTTTTTACATAATTCCAATCTGATTCTCAGAGAGAGAGTTATGAATATTTTCCCACGATCGCCTCTTTGAGATGAAATTAGGGAGCCTGAAAAAGACCTAACTTCCACAAATCATATCTCTGAAAATGTTGGGAACCAAGCTCTGAAATTTTGCAAATATGTTCCTCAGGATCTCGGATTTGCGCTCTAAAAATTTTTAGCTTCTGAACCTTCGTAGAAAACAAGTTATAGCGAAAATTATGCGATGACCTGTTTAAGTGAAATTCAAGAGCCTGCAAAAAGCCCCACCTTCCATAGATCATATCTCCGAAAATATTGTGAACGAAGCTCTAAAATTTTGCGACGATGTTCCTCAGGATTTCGGCTTCGTACCCTAAAAATTTCAACTTTTGAACTTTCGTAGAAAAATATTTATAGCGAAAATTCCATGATGACCTGTTTGCAGCAGCGAAACCCTAGAATCCAAAGCTCTGATACCAAATGTTGGGAAACTAGCTCCAAAAATAGAAGAAAAGAGATATCAATGGCTTAGAAATAAGCCACTTCGAGGGGACAACCTCCAATACATTACATGAATGAACAATTCTTGGATGATTCAAATTACAAAACCTCCTTTCTATATATAGGAGTCCATGGGGCCACAATGTAATCCTAGTGGGGCCACAATGTAATCCTAGCCGAACTAACAATAATAATTTAAGGGCACAATAATAAAAATATGGGGGTTACAGGGGTACAATAATAACAATAAGGGGGTTACACTAACAACAATAAGGGACTATACTAGTAATATAGGGTCCTAACAAAATCTGTCTGATAATTTTTGGTTGTACTTACACAAAGTTTATTACAATCTCAACTTAAAGCATCTGCAATTTTGTTTTCTTTAATATGTCTTATTTCAAATTCCATTTCACTGAGAAATGCTAACCCTCTGGCATGTCTTTCATTTAAGGTGGGTTTCTCAAAAAAAAAAATTCCAACTAATGTTTCCAATTAATAAAATGAATTTCCTCCCCAAAATATAGCGTTGCCACATTCTTAGAGCATGCACCACTGCTGCTAACTCTAAATCATGTGTGGCATAGTTACGCTCATGTTCCTTTAGTTTTATAGATTCGTAGCTAACTACATAATCATCTTGTAATATGTGCCTTTTATTAAGAAATACCGCGTGTATACGAGCTTTCAGAGAGACCAAAATGCGTACATATTTGCAAATGTTGACCTATAATTGGGCAACAGTTTAGAACTTCAGATAGACCCATATCATAATATTCAAAGAGAAAAACATGCATCAAATCATAGATCTAGTCAATCCATGAGCAGATCATACAATGGTAAGTCATTTTAGGTCTCATGATCATCATTGTATTTATAGGTGCATAATTATTTCATATCAACTTATCAACTATAGTCCATACAATGCAAATATACTTCAGATTGAAGTATTCGCTAATCACCTTTACTCATGCACACCCCTAGCACTTTGATCTTCATCTCCTTATATAGTTTGAGCCTTAGCCAATACCATGAGCCAAAACCACACTAGTGCCAGTGGTAATCAATGAAGAGATCAAATAGTCATTACTACACTCAATATTGTGGGCTAATACCATGGTAAAGACCCTTGGTATTTAATAAAAATAGTGCGCCAAATGTACACAACTTCGCTTATTTTGTCCCGTGTATGTACGCGAATTTGCCTTATATAACCCATGTATATTTCTTAAAATATTTTCCTTCATAATTCTTCTTTCTCTGACTTGCAACCTCTGACCCAACATTCTTTCATTTTGTTCCATCACTGTGTCACCTTCGAACTGATCTGAGAACATCCTGTCAACACATGATTATCCTATTACAAGTGAGTTTCTATCAAGGAAAACACTTACGACATAATACCAATAATCCCCCCCTTTGGAATTGATGGCAACCATGTTGGTGTTTAATCGCCATAACCTGTAGATACATGAAAAAAATATCAGTCACTAAATTCAAACACCAAGAGAGTCTCACGCTTTGACATCGAGGGAAAAGGATGAACCAATGCCCCCCCTAAGCACATGCTGAAGCTTCTGAAGTATTTATAATAAAGTACATGACTCTATGACTATTGGGGCAAAATAGTTGCATTTCATTTAATTTGTCAACCCGGGGGTTTCGTAAGCTTGTGAAACATGCGTGCACTGTATGTGCTAGAAATTATCTTTCAGTTTATATCAATCTAACTACAAAATAACGAAACCAATTCATCTAATCTATGAAATCAAATAATAAAAATTAAATTCAAGTAACCTATGAAATCAAGTAATGAAAAGAAAGAAAACAAATTCAAAAGAAAATATAGTGTGCAAACACACTTGCAGGAATTGAAATTTTAATCTAAGAAAGAATTTCAAAGCATGTAAAGAAAAACAACTAAGGTATGTTCAATCACCCCAACATCCAATATGGAAGTATGATAGAATCACCCTTTTGAGATGATAAGCAGCCGATTATACTTTAGTCTTTAAATCTAGGAAAGAAATTAAAGCATGCAAAGGGAAAACTCAATAATTGCATAAGTTAGGTATTCAAGCGTTTAGAAATATGATAAAATCACCTTCTTGAAATGATCTTTAAGAACACCCAATATTACAATTAAATGAGGATCTAAAAAAACAATGTAAAAGCATGTAAAAGTAAAGCTCAAATGATTGCATAAGTTGAACATTTAATCACCCAATTTGGAAGTATGACAAGTCACCTTTTTGGCTTGATCTTTTATTCAATTATATAATGAATTGATAGTTTGATCTAAGAAAGTAAATAACAAAACATGAAAAGAAACTAAATAACAGAACATAAAAGCAAAGCTCAATGATTGCATAGGTTGAACATTCAATCACCCAATTTGGAAGTATGACAAGTCACCTTCTTGGTTTGATCTTTTATTCAATTATACAATGAATTGATAGTTTGATCTAAGAAATTAAATAACAAAACATGAAAGGAAACTCAATAAATATGAGCTCTATTGCCTAAAACTTAATTCAATTGGAAAATAGATAAATATTTCCTATTCAAATGTTTTTATAAAAGCAACGATTACACAGTCATTCTAAAACTAATACTAAGAAAGCACATAAACTTTAATCTATAAAAGCAAGTAAATCTCACACATTTTAGGCAGCTGATATAAAAGTATGAGAGATGGTAAATTGAGATGCTCCATATGTAAGCAAAACCAAGTCAAAATGAAGGAACATTCATGAGTAAGGTGCCACAATCTAATTCTGTATTCAAAGCTTGAGAATAACTCCAATTTTACACATGATTTGATAGGAGAAAGCTTCCCCTATTTATAAAAAAGATGAGAAGCTATCTCATTAATGAGAGCCCATGAATCTCTCCTTATATCTATAGAGTTACAATCCAAATAGGAAGTGTTAAGGCACATGTCTTCTTAGAGTTATAATACAAATAGGAAATGAGACACATATCCTTATGATCCCATGATCTTCTCCATCCAAATTCAAATTTCTCCTTAGGAGACCACATAAGAGTCTTTTGGAAACTTCTTTTTGACCTACACATGGCAAAAAACTTATCCCACTTGTTAGGTATAAATATGTGCATATTATTTTCTAATTTTTAACCACAAATTCACTTAAAAATACTAGGAATTAGTAAAGTTTGGAAAAACATAAGTGTAACCCAATAATGGTAATGGTAAGGTAAATGTAATGAAATGGAGGTGGAGTGAAGGTGATAATATGGAATTATAAGTGAAAATTTAATGGAAGTAAATGACAATTTCAAGGCCCAACATACCCCCCAACTGAAGCTATTGCATGTCCTCATGCAAACTATTACATTAATTCTTTCTCATCCTTGAGCTTTGGCTTAACTTTGCATGATATCATTTGATAACTTCATACTTCTGTAAAGTATTTTTAGTTGAATTGCAACATGGTTGGCTCTTGTGTTTCAACCATATTTTGTTGTTGCATTCAATTTGACCTTTGAAATTTGCATAATGATAATTTGTTGCAAAGTATATCTTTATTGGATTGCATCATGGTTGGTTCTTGTGTGACAACCATGATTGTGTTTGCATCCAATTATCTTTTAAGTAATTTAGAAAAGCCATTGTATGATCATAACAATAATGTAATAGTTAATATATTTTGAAAGTATGTGGCCTCTTGAATGTGATATGAATGTGGCAAAATGTGAATATGAATGTACCCCCCCCACCAAAACTGATGGTATTGGAAATTTTAAGAAATGAGAAAAATAAGTGTTTTTTCCAAAAATTATCATTCTAGTTTTTCAAGGAATTCTATGGTAAAAAGTTAGAAAATGACATACCTTAACTTACCCTTTGAAAATGGATGAGCTGCATGTGTGGTGGTTGCAAAATTCTGATCATAATCTTCTTCATGTGGATGTACAAGTTATGGATAAAAGAGTCAAGATGACTTTTTATTGCTTCTTTTAAAACTGCTGAATTTGCCGCAAAATGGCACTGATCTGTCGTAGCTGCATATCTTCTTCATTTTATTCAAAATGATGAAAATGATAGTCTTCATGTCTTCAAAACTCGTTGTCATAATTCCTGCTATGTGAATTGATGTTCTAATGTCGAATGTAGCAGGAAATTGTTGACTTAGTGGCCATTAATGAATGCCACTAGTCAACACGAGAACTCTCACCATTGATGACACTGAGAGTCAAGATGCCTAAATACATCTTACTAGGTACGAATACTCTTGTTGTTGTCGAGTACCTAGAAGATCCGACAAACAAGGAACATTAATATATTCCCATTGTTCGTCAGCAAGAAGACTTACCATTAAGGCATGCAAGCCTCAAGGTGTTTTTGCAAGGATTTTAGACTCGAGGGACTATGGACTCAATAATTTGCATTGAAGCAAGGTTTATTTGCAAAATGAAAAGGATAGGAGAAGGAAAATGGAAATGGAAGAGGACAATGGAAAATTAAAATGGACAATAAACATGTAAGTGAGCTTCTTGCTTTTATTTGTAGGTTAGGAGTAGACAAAGAGTAATGGAAAGTGTATGTGAATAAAAATGAACAACTGACTCTTGCTGGGACAATAACTATGGCTTGCTTTGGATTGCTTGGTTGGATTTATAATTTAAAAGGGAGGAAAGGTAATGGTATTTATGGATATGGACATGGACTTGTTCTTATGATTCTCATGAAATTAGTCCTTTGAAGAGCAATTGTGCTGGAAAATTGGTTTCCTTCAATGATAATTCGATCATCCCAAACTTGCAAAAAAAACTTGACATAAAGAACATTACTGTGTGAAAAAAGAAATGGCCAATTCCTCTTTGTTTCTTACGCAAAAAATTGAATGTCAAATGAAACAAATTAAGGAAAATCAATAGTGTTATATTCAGTCCAATTCATGATATTGATAACAATCCATTTTTAAGAAATAACCATGAAAAATAAATCAACTCCCTGTTGTCGGATGACTTCAAGCAATGTGCTCAGTAATATGACTGGCATCACAAAGATTCATTGTGTCCTGTAAGTTAAAGCTTCACAAAAACAATATTATAATTATTAATGCCAAATATTCAGAAATCATCTAAATATTCTTCCAATTGTTCTGCAAGTCACTATCAAATTGAATCATCATCTGTGCTGCAAAAGTCAAAAATATTTGAAGTGGTAAAAAAAAAGTACTTGCACAAAAAATTATTTCAATTAAATTTTGCAAGTATTTTTCGCCTTATAAATTGCTTCAATAAATCGATTGTATATGCAATTTTTTTTATTTCTCATTTTTTATTTTAATATATATATATATATGTGTGTGTGTGTGTGTGTGTGTGTATGTGTGTTATTTTTTTATTATTATTTATTATTTATTTTTATTTTTAATGATGAGACACATAGGGAATGAGACACATATGTGTCTAAAATCAAATTTATTAAATCAAATTGGACTCTTAGACCGCATGTCATATGGAGCAGAGTTTGTTATTCACTCGGATTCTTCTAAAATCAACTTTATTAAATCAAATTGGACTCTTAGACCACATGCCATGTGGAGCAGAGTTTGTTATTCACTTGTATTCTTCTGCTTTCAACTTGTCATGTTTAAACAGTTCAAAACAAATCATTTTTTCCTCACACAATCTGCAAAATGGAGCTCCGAAGAACCATGAATTTCTCCCAAATGACTGTAAAATCCAGAAAATCGTCTATAATTTACCTAATTTACCCCGTTCGTGAAAAAACCCATGTTTTAATTTTTTCTAATTCGCCTTGGTTTGCTCAGAAAATGTGTTTTAAAATCGGGTATTTTTAACAATTACACATTTCTAGCAATTTCGTTTTCTGGTAATTACTTCTGCAACAAAATAAAATTACTATGGTTTGATTTTTTTATTTGTAGATTTTTATGTGTAATGGCTTGTCTTTCACAGAGAAGTTCAGATCGATCTCCCTCATTCCAATTACCTGCAATGGAATTTGCAATCTTCTCTTCATCAGTAGTCTGCAATCTTCTCTTCATCAACAGTTTATTCATGTGATACACTTTGATTGTCTATCTCTGCAATTGAATCTGCAATCTTCTCTTCATCAGAAATTTGCAATATTCTCTTCATCAACAGTTTCTTCATCTGATACACCTTCATTTTCTGTCTCTGCAACTTTTAAAATCGATTTCTAATAACTTTTTTTTTGGTAAGTTGTGCTAATCTATTAATTTCGAAAACATAAAAGTACGTAGTTTATAGGAAGGGTTGGTAAGCTGCGCTTAACCAATCCCTACATTTGTTACATTGTTTCTAGGCTGCCATGGGGGAGGGGGCTGGCCCAGAAAAAACTTGTAAGAAAGAATTACTTTGTGCGCAGTAACGCTGATACATTTAGGAGCATAGGAGTAGGACATGACAGTAAAGCCTTCTGAGCACAGATGACAGAAAAAATAATAATGAACAAATACACATACATTATTTATCCTCATCATCACTGCGGTGGGGAGTCTCCTTGAAGATGGGACAGGTAGGGGCCTGTGCGACAGCCGCTTCCATTACAGCTTCCACTTCAGCAGCAGTGCGTTTGGGGAGATTTGAAGGAGCGCAAAGGATGGGGGAGTCTGGATCTACTCCTTCAGGAGCCTTCGTCCAAATGCCGTCGGAGTCCATGATCCAAATTTATGTGTCTTCATCGGCCTGTGCAGGACTATTCGGGGGTGTCGGAATGCTCTGCGGAGAGGGAGCTATGGGGGTGGAGGTGGACCTCCTCGCACCACGACTTCCTCTTTGCGTAGGGCTCCTGGAGGAGTCTGTGCACTGCTCAGGAACTGAATGATGGCTAACTGGGGAGTTTGACGAGGAGCCTTCAATCCATTCGAGGTGGTTGTCGTTGCTGCGATGGTAGTGGCCTGGAAGAGCCCCTCGTTGTCCACCACGAATTGTGCGTTAGTGTAGCCTGGGTGCCATTTTGCACTTGGGAGGGGTGGCGAGGGAAACACAGGAGCAGGAGAAGCTGCAGAGGCTGGGGGACAGGTGTATAGGATGCAATGCACCAGGTAGAGGGGGGCTGCGTAGCTCCACTCTAGGACTTAGACTTCGTAGCTAATTGGTATCAGCGAGCATCCATATAAGAAGAGCTAAATGTAGCGGAGAGCAGATGAGGGAGGGAAGGGGCCGAGAATGGGAGGATATATAGGATTGCAGATGAGGAATGTCAGAGAGGCAATGAGTGATCTGCGTGTGGAGCTCAAGCAGTTGAGCATGCACATAGGGGTAAGCGTGGCTGCATTGCTGATTATGCATCATGGTCATTAATGGAGGTAAGGGTGAGGTGATGGTCAGGGTCAGGTGACACCAGGCCTATCCATTCTGCGTGATATATGTTTCTGCGAGGATCGTGTGAGGCGATAACGGTGATTGGATCCGCTGCAGGTGGGGAATTTCATTGGAGATCTTTGCAGTTCGCGTGAGTTGGGAGTTGCTATTCACCCATATCAAGCATGTCACCCACATCTGGGAAATTTGATTTCTAATAAATATTGCTTGAGGAAGATCGAATATGGAAAAGAGAAGGTTCATTTTTTTTTATTGCAGTGCATGGGTATTTTTGTGGATTTAAGGCCTACACATATGCGTAAGGCCAAGCCAAAGGCTGGCCTCACGCATATGCGTGGGCCTCCTTTCCATGGGCCAAAATAAAAAAAATTATTATGTTTTTTTGTTTGTTTGTTTTTTTTTCTTTTTTTAAAGAAAAATTGTGCACATGCAATTCAATAAATCAGAAAAAGATTGAGAGTATGCAAAACATTAAAATTTTCAGAACCGATAAAAAAAAGGATCATGAATAAAACGACGATTTTCAATAGAATTGTAGTTCAATTTCCAGCAAAATTTTTAACGAATTTTTGAATTTTAATTTTTAAATTGACTGATGTGATTTTCTGATCTTCCGGGTTGCAACGAGGCGTGGGAAGAGAGCATGCTAGTCAGCGTCGTCAAATAAATTCATATTTTCACACACAAATTTTATTTCTGATGGTGATAAAAAACAAAGTGATTCTTACTATGTCACTGAAATTTATTCAAAATGAATTAATCAATGTTGATTATTATTTTTTTGAAAAAAAATTCTAAAATTCTAACTTCTTATTTTTATTTTTCCTATCTATCTAAAAAAAACTATATTTTTATTTTATTTTTAAGTATATTCATGCTTCCAATGAAGCCATTTACGGATTAGAATTTTTGAAATGTTGATATCCCAACTTGAAAAATGTACTTCATTGTTTGTAAGGATATGCGAAATCGACTTGATCTTTCGATTTGCCGCAAGGATCTCTTGAAGAATTGATGAATGTTTTGGCGCAATCGCTTTTTGATACCATTCCTCAATGTAGTTTTTGGGCTGCATTCTAGACCCTTTGTCCATAAATGTATGTAAAAAATAAAAAATAAAATACACTCTAGACTGAAAGCTAGTTCCTATGCACACTTCCCCGGCAATGACGCCAAAATGTTGGGGAAAAATAATTACCTGTCATTTAATTTGTCAACTCGGGGGTTTCATAAGCTTGTGAAGCATGCGTGCACTGTATGTGCCAGAAATTATCTTTCATTTTATATCAATCTAACTTCAAAATAACGAAAACCAATTCATCTAATCTATGAAATCAAATAATGAAAATGAAATTCAACTAACCTATGAAATCAAGTAACGAAAAGAATGAAAACAAATTCAAAAGAAAATATAGCGCGCAAACACACTTGGAGGAATTGAAATTTTAATCTAAGAAAGAATTTCAAAGCATGTAAATAAAAACAACTAAGGTATGTTCAATCACTCCAACATCCAATATGGAAGTATGATAGAATCACCCTCTTGAGATGATAAGCAACCAATTATACTTTAGTCTTTAAATCTAGGAAAGCAATTAAAGCATGCAAAGAGAAAACTCAATAATTGCATAAGTTAGGTATTCAAGCATTTAGAAATATGATAAAATTACCTTCTTGAAATGATCTTTAAGAACACCCAATATTACAATTGAATGAGGATCTAAAAAAAACAATGTAAAAGCATGTAAAAGTAAAGCTCAAATGATTGCATAGGTTGAACATTCAATCACCCAATTTGGAAGTATGACAAGTCACCTTTTTGGCTTGATTTATCCAATTATACAATGAATTGATAGTTTGATCTAAGAAAGTAAATAACAGAACATGAAAGGAAACTAAATAATAGAACATAAAAGCAAAGCTCAATGATTGCATAGGTTGAACATTCAATCCCCCAATTTGGAAGTATGACAAGTCACCTTCTTGGCTTGATATTTTATTTAATTATAAAATGAATTGATAGTTTGATCTAAGAAAGTAAATAACATAACATGAAAGGAAACTCAATAACTGTGATATCTATTGCCTCAAACTTAATCCATTTAGAAAATAGATAAAATTTTCCTATTGAAATTTTTTTAGAAAAAAAAATATTACACAGTCATTCTAAAACTAATACTAAGAAAGCACATAAAATTTAATCTATAAAAGCAAGTAAATCTCACACATTTTAGGTAGATGATATAAAAGTATGAGAGATGGTAAATCGAGATGCTCCACATGTAAGAAAAACCAAGTCAAAATGAAGGAACATTCATGAGTAAGGTGCCACAATCTAATTCTGTATTCAAAGCTTGAGCATAACTCCAATTTTACACATGATTTGATAGGAGAAAGCTTCCCCTATTTATACAAAAGATGAGAAGTTATCTCATTAATGAGAGTCCATGAATCTCTTCCTATATCTCTAGAGTTACAATCCAAATAGGAAGTGATAAGGCACATGTCTTCTTAGATTTACAATACAAATAGGAAATGAGACACATATCCTTATGATCCCATGATCTTCTCCATCCAGATTCGAATTTGGCCTTAGGAGGCCACATAAGAGTCTTTTGGAAACTTATTTTTGACCTACACATGGCAACAAACTCATTCCACTTGTTAGGTATAAGTATGTGCATATTATTTTCTAATTTTTAATCACAAATTCACTTAAAAATACTAAGAATTAATAAAGTTTGGAAAAACATAAGTGTAACCCAATAATGGTAATGGTAAGGTAAATGTAATGAAATGGAGGTGGAGTGAAGTGATAATATGGAAATATAAGTGAAAATGTAATGGAATTAAATGACAATCTCAAGGCCCAATAATGACTCAGCTTACATCAACCACCCAACCAAGTGTGGTTACATACCATCAGCATCCCATCATGGGATTACATATTTGAATCAATCACCCAACCAAGTAGGATTACATATTTGACATAATAAATGACTACATAGAACAATAATTACATCATAGGTCTCCACATGACCTTTACAACAAATGATAAATATGACTTTCAAGACCAAAGAACCTTAACAGTGAGATATCATCATGACATAAAATAAGGCAATGATGTATCATCCATGGTAACAACATCATCATCATGTAAAAATAGAAAGGTCTTCACATTTGCATCATCAATCAAACACATGAGCATCTTCAACAACATCTTAAACATAATGCAAACAATGCATCATTAGTAGAAAAGCTAATGCTCCCCCTGAACTTGTGTTACATGTTCATTGTTAGATCATCAAATTCATGCATCAAAGCATCTTCATCAATAATAAAAAGCATAAATGACATATTGATACAACTCCTAGAGTGCTCAAAAACAGTAAAAAGTAGCAAATGCAAACGGTAATCAAAACCTGAGAAGGAAATAGTTGACTGAAGCATATCAGAAATTGTACTTGAGTTTTACACAAGGTTTTTTGTTCATAAATATATATGCACGTATGTATGAATAGAAAATCACATAAATATGTGCCTATAGTTCATAAAACCCATGTATAGACAATAAAATTCTGAGATATCACCTGTGCATGAAGGTATGAGAATATTTGATCAACAGAGAGATGAGGCAGAGACTACTCCCAGTTATTTTCTGAGATATTAAAATGCTTCTCATGGAATAGGTTTTGTAAATATATCAGCAACTTGTTCTTTGGAGGGAACATACTCCAATATAACCTTTTTTTCAAGCACTTGTTCTCTTATAAAATGGTACTTGATTGGAATGTGCTTGGTTTTGCAGTGCATAACTGGATTTTTCGAAATGCTAATAGCACTTATATTATCACATAGGATGGAAATGGGTGGATAACACTTTTTTTGAATATCCTGCAATGTTTGCATCATCTAGAGAATTTATGTACAACAAGATGAAATAGGCACAGATTCTGCTTCTGCAGTAGATAAGGCCATAGAACTTTTTTTCTTGCTAAACCAAGATACAAATCGGGACCCTAAGTAAAGTGCACCTCCACTAGTGATTTTTCAGTCATCAACATTTCCGGCCCAATATGCATCTGTGTAAGCATTAAGGGTAAGATCTACATGTTTAGGATACCATAAGCCAAAGTCTTGAGTTCCTTGTAGATATTTGAATATTCTCTTAACTGCATGAAGATGTGTTTCTTTTGGATTTCCTTGGAAACGTCCAACAATTCCAAATGCATGCATGATATTTGGTCTAGTACCTATTAGATAAAGCAAAATTCCAATCATAGACCTATATTCAGGTTGATTTATTGTGGGAGATTCATCATGAGAGATGAGGCTACATCCTAACATAATTGGAGTACATACTGCTTTGAAGTCTTCCATTCCATATTTCTTCAGGATCTGTTTGAGATATTTTTTTTGTGAGAGAAAGATGTCATACTTTGCTTGTTGTACTTGTAAACCAAGAAAAAATGTTAGTTCCCCAAGTAAAGACATTTCAAATTCTTGTTGCATGGCAGAAGAAAATTTTTGACTCATAGATTATTCATTGCTACCAAAGATGATATCCTCTACATAAACAAAAATAATTATTAGTTTATCATTATCTATTTTTGTGGACAGGTTGTTATCTGGGGACCCTTTTGTGAAACCTTATTGTTGAAGATATTTTTCAAGGCGATAATACCATGTACGAGGCACTTGTTTTAGCCCATATAATGCCTTTTTCAGTTTCCAAACAATTTTTTCATCATTTCCTAGAATGAACCCTTCTGGTTGTTTAATATATACTTCTTCTTCTAGATCTTCATTAAGGAAAGTAGATTTTACGTCCATTTGATAAATTTTGAAATCATGAAAGCTTGAAAATGCAAGAAACATTATCATGGCTTGAAGTCTGGCTACAGGTGCAAATGTTTCTTCAAAGACTATAACTTCTTGTTGAGCAAAACCTTTGCAAATGAGTTTAGCTTTATTTCTAATGACTTCTTCGTTTTCATTCAATTTATTTGTTAATATCCATTTAGTGCCAATAACATTTTTATCATGGGGCCTTGGAACTAATTCCCATGTATTATTCTTTTTAATTTGATCAAGTTCTTCATCCATGGCCTTGACCCAACATTCATTTTTACTTGCTTGATTTATATTTTGAGGTTCAATATTGGATAATTAAGCTAGATAACTGGGCGATCCTACAAGATTTATTCTTGTTTTTACCCTAGTTTCCTTTTCTCCTAGAATTTGAGTTTCTAGGTGATTCTTTTGAACATACATGGATGGAGTATTTTCCATATCAGTTGTGCCTTCTTCTGATGCTTCATTTGTTTCCTCTTCTACATCTTTTTTATTTGATGTGGGAAAAAATTCATCATCATCATCTTTTGTTGTTGTTACATTTTTGGAATTTGTGCATCCTTCATCAATTACAACATCAATACTTTCAACAATTTTTCAAAGTCTCTTATTGTAACACCTTTATCCTTTGCTTCTATATGAGTAACCAAGAAGAATTCCTTCATCGGCCCTAGCTTCAAACTTACCAATTTTTTAATCATTATTTTTTATGAAGCATTTACTTCCAAAGACTCTAAAATACCTTTACAGTAGGAGGCTTACCATACAAAATTTTGTAAGGAGTTTAATCGTTGTTTACTCAAACGCGAGCTTTGTTGAGAATATTTATTGTAGTATGTGTTGCTTCACCCTAGGATGTGTTAGGTGTTCCAAAATCATCAAGCATAGCGCGATCCATTTGTTGAACTGTTCTATTCTTCCTTTCTGCCACACCATTTTGTTGAGGAGTTTTGGCTACAAAAAACTGCCTTTTGATTCCATGTTGTTCACAAAAATTAAAGAATTCATCTAATATGAGTTCTCCTCCTCTGTCAGATTTGAGACATTTTGTTTTTATATCTAAATCATTTTAAACTAATGTTTTAAATGATTTGAATTTATCAAATGCTTCATCTTTGTCTTTTAATAAAACGATCCAGAACATTCTAGAAAAGTCATCAATAAATAAGATATAGTATTGTTCTCCTCGAGGTGACTTTTTCCTTACTGGCCCACACAAAGCAGTATGTATAAGTTCAAGAGGCTTAGTTGTTGATCCTTATTTGGCATTGAATTGAACCCTAGTTTGCATACCGAATTGACGTGACTTGCATATGGTACTTTTTGGCAAGGTGATGTTGGGAAAATCATGAACAAGTTTGAGCTTGCTAGATTTGTGTAGTTGAGAGAAGCTTAGATGTCCCAACCTTTTGTGCCAAAACAAATTTTCCTCTGTTTTGCCTAAGTAACATTGTTCTTGGCCACCTTTCAATACATAAATATTACTCAGAGTTATTTTCCCTTTTATCATGTTCTTCCCTGTGTCAATCTCATGAACCACACATTCTTTTGATATGAAAAAAACCTCATTTAATTGGTCGCACATTTGACTGACACTTACCAAGTTATGCTTTAATCCATAAAAAAACATAACATTACAAGGTTTAACTTTTTCTTTTAGAAAAAGAGATCCTCTACCTTTAATGACAACATGTGAGTCATTCCCAAAAGTAACGCTATTTTCTTTCTCTAATGCATTAAATGAAATGAGTTTATCTTTATCATCCGTCATGTGTTTTGAGAATCCGCTATCAATGTACCACTGATTTTCTTGATCTTCCACATACAATGTTATGCCACAACATTCAGATTCTAAGTATTTCCTTTTCCATACCTTAGAAGTTGTTGATATTTGTTCCTTTTGAGATGTTGGTTGTAATTTTCTCCCATATTCAGTTTCCTCACATCCAAATTTATTTCAAAATGAGCATTCAATTTCATCTTTAAGAGGTGAGAAATTATTATAGGTGTTATTCTTGATTCTTGTCTCATTCCTTTGTTTTCTTTCTTCTCTAGTCATGATGGTTTTGTATGCAACACATTGAGCAACCTTGTGACCAAAATTATGACATGAGAAACATTGTCCATTAAAGTAGAAATTTGTGTGATCATAGTATAGTCTGGAGTTGTTTACCTTTTTATTGAGGCTTTTGTTGTTGTTTATCCTTGGATTAGAGCAGACATGATTTACCTATGAAGTATCTTTATTCTTTTGCTAAAGGCTGGTGTTTTCCTGACTGGTTTTTGCTACATTTAGATAGCTTCCTATTTTTGCAGAGGACTATTCTGTCTTTGATGTTTATCCACTGTATCCAAGACCTGCCTTCATAAGAGGAGAGCATTATACCTTGATGATTTCATCTAATGTTTCAAAACCTTTAGAAAATCTATTATTTAGAGTTTTTTTCTTCTCAAGTTCCTTTCTTAGACTTACTATTTCACATTCTAGCTTCTCATTATGCTTCTCCTTTTCTATGAGTTGTTTCTTTAAAGTATCTATAGTTATTTTATCTTCCTCTAAACATAATTTAAGATGAGTGATTTATTTAGTGAAAAAATCATTTTCTTCTAAAGCATCCATGAATTTTTCATCAGAATCATTAGTACTTCTTTCAAATTCCATGAGTAATTTAAAATCTTGGCCAGACTCTCCCTCTTCACTATTTGACCAACCATCACTATCTTCATGAGTATAATAAATTTTTTTGTTTTCAAATCCTTTCCTATTTCCTTTTGCAATTCCTTTACCCTTTTCATGGTTTTATTTATAGGGACACTTAGCAGCATAATGACCAACTCTACCACAAGAAAAATACTTGAACGAAAGCTTACCTTTGAACCTTCTGGTGCTGAGTTGGAGTTTCTTTACAAAGTTTGCCTCATCTTATTCTGATATATAGCCTGATTCCTTGTGTTCTTCCTCTTATTTTCCTCTTGCAGTTGCTTTGAATGCAGCTTCTCTGATTTCTGAGGGACCTCCTTTTCTCATTTCAAAGGTTGTTAAAATCCCGTGGAGTTGAACAACAATAAGGTTTTGCAGATCCTACTTTTCTTCAATGACAAACACATTTGACTTGAATTTTGGAGTTAGAGATATCAAAATTTTCTTTACTAAGGTTGAATATTTTATATTTTCACCCATATTTCTAATACGATTCACAATCTCATCTACTCTTAGAAAGAAGTTTTCAATAGGTTCATCATTATGCATTTTGAGAGTTTCATATTGAAACCTAAGAGTTTGAAGTTTAGCACTTTTTACCTTGCCATCACCTTCATAGCTCTGGATGATTTTGTCCCATATATCCTTTGCTGAGTTCAGTTGCATGGCCTTGACAAATTCTAATTATGTCAAGCTTCCTAACAAGGCATTTCCAGCTCTTGCATTGGTTTCATATCTCTTCTTTCCTGTCGCATCTCTAAGAACTGTGGTTGGATACTGATAACCTCCTTAAACAATTTCCCATACATCTGCTCCAAGAGATTATAGATAGGCTCTTATTCTTTTCTTCCAGAAAATTATATTAATTTCGTTGAAGAGTGGTGGCTTGATAAATGTTCTCCCTTCTTAATTTCGCATCTTGGTGGATATTCCTTCAAGTGATCAAGCCTCTTCTGAAGGACTTATTATGATACAATTGGAGGGAAAATTACTGAGAGGGGGGCGGGGTGAATCAGTATTTTAAAAAATCACTTAAACTTTTACTTTTCTTTTCTGAATTCTGTACGCTACTTGACTGAAGAAAACTAGTGTATGTATGTGATTGTTATTAAGGAAACTCGCACATACCCAGTAAACTTATAATTCAAATAAATCATCATTTTTTTAACTTAAACCAGTGCATCAATGATTCATCAGATTGTTAATAAGCAGTAAACATGTGTCGTAAGAATAGAGTAAACCATCACACATAAGAAACACACATGAACACAAAGATTTAAGGTGGAAACCCAATGTGGGAGAAAACCACCGTTGTTGTCATATTTGTCTTCAATATTATTATTATGAAAAACTTTTTACATTCTTGTATTAGTGCAGACTCATACTAGCACACAGGCATGAATTTGCTGAAGGCTACAACCGTCACTCGTTCTTCAGCTCCTATTGAAAGAGAGCTCCAACCCCTTGATTTCGTTTACCAGCATCCACTAGAAGGGAGCTACGACCCCCTGATCTAATCACCAACCACCATTGGAAGGAATCTTTAACTTCCTCATTGAAGGCTCCAACCATCAACACCATTTGTGGACCACGTTTCATAAATTTTCACACTGGATCCACCTACTTCAATACATCATAACTTGTAGGCTATTTTTCATCAAATTTTCATACTGAACCCACTAACATCATTTAAGCCAAATATCAAAACTAAAATCAACCATTGTACCCAAAACATTCAACCAACAACCACTGAACCAACAAAAAACTGAAGAAAACCATCACTTAACCAATCACCAAGTTAAATCAAATAGAAAAGTGAGATCATTGTAACCAGAATATCATGACTGAACACAAAATATTGCATCAACATAATGAATCAACTGCAACCCTCTTCATTCATAGAACAAAATATATACGCTACTTCACTTCAGTCAACCAGCATGTTTACACGCTTTTCTGAAAAGAAACCTGTGTACAAATCTCAACCTACTAATTTCTGATAATCTAAATCAGACACAGAATTTCACACAGACATACTGAATTATTCTGTCATATTACAGATATCTGAAACCCGATATAGCTATCCGCATCATGCATATTCTTCAACCAGTCAACATTAAAAAAATTCAACTTCATAATTTTCTATTACTAAACCCAGATCAACATGAAGACATCATTGACAAACAACAGAAATACAATAGCACTAATAAGATTGATTAGACATATTTTTCACTAGAAACCCTACTTTATGTACGCAACTTTTATTAAGAAATCTTGTGTGTATACACGCTTTCACAGAGACCAACCTGCATACAGATATGCAAATTCTGACCTATAATTGTGTAGCAGTTTAGAACTTCAAACAGACCCAGATCATAATATTCAAAGAGAAAAATATGTGTCAAATAATAGATCTAGTCAATCCATGAAAAAATCATACAATGGAAATTCATTTCAGGTCTCATGATCCTAATCCATCATTGTATTTGTAGGTGCATAATTATTTCAAATCAGCTTATCAACTATAGCCCATACAATGCAAATGTACTTTAGATGGAAGTATTCACCAATCACCTTTACTCATGCACACCCCTAACACTTTGATCTTCACCTCCTTATATAGTTTGAGCCTTAGCCAATACCATGAGCCAAAACCACACTAGTTTCAGTGGTAATAATTTCCGAGATCAAATAGTCGTTATTACGCTCAATATTGTGGGCTAATACCATGTTAAATACCCTTGATATTTAATAAAAATAGTGCACCGAATGTATGTGACTTTGCTTCTTTTGTCTCGCATGTGTACGCGACTTTGCCTTATATAACCCGCGTATTTTTCTTCAAATATTTTCCTTCATAATTCTTCTGTCTCTAACTTTCAACCTCTGACCCAAAATTCTATAATTTTGTTCCAACACTGTGTCACTTCTGAACTAATCTGAGAACATCATATCAACACATACTTATCCTGTTACAAGTGGGTTTCCATCAAGCACAACACTTATGAAATAATTCCAAAATAATTTTTCTTACCCTCTCCATTTATTGATGTATCTCCACTTTGGGTTTGAAAAATTTACTGATGTAGCTCCCTCTTCTTTTTTTTTAGTGTACTTGTCTTTCTTCTTATGCTGCCAAGGTTTAAGATTTTCACCCCTATATTTTTCCTGAAAATAACACAGTATTGCTTTCCTAATACTTTCATCCATTGCCTTTGGATTATCAAATTCTATCTTTTCTCTATATGACATAGGCATGCAACTAATGAATATTTGTACTTTATATTTTTCTTCTTGAATGTAAGGAACATACCGAAGGTAATGATTTCATCAATTTTCATTCGAACAAGTTTCAACTTGTGAAATTCCTTAGCCTTATCATCATTCTATCTTTCAGTGAGATAATTCTCCTTAACATTATTTTTAAATATTTTCCATTTAAGCTCTTTATCTTTAATACTATGGATTGTTTTAATTTCATCCCACCACAAAGGTGCTTTAACTTGTAGTTGGTAAGTGGTCAATCATGCTTTTAGATTACTTGGATATTCATACATTTGAAATCATTTCCTTATATTTAGAAGTCATGCTTAAGCTCCATCCTTTGTTTCTTCCTCAGACATTGGGAGTCGAATCTTCTTGAATTCGCCTTGTAACTCCATTCTCAATTTATTTTACCTAGATTGTTTTAAAAGGGGTCCCGTTTTTTAACTATTATCCGACTCTTCTTCTCCCAAGGGTTCAAAAGATTCATTTCCACTAGGACTACTGTGTTTTCTCCTTTTAACTATCTGATGTTTTCTAGCATTACTTGTCATTTGGTCTGTTCTACTATTTTTTTTTAGTTAATCATAATTTCATTTATCTCTTCCTGTTCAACTCTAACCTTTAACAATTGTTCATTATCTAGCTTGTTGTTATCTAAATATGATTTAAGACTCTACATTGTTTCAAGCATTTCCAAAAGTGGTTCATTTATTCCTAACTGAAACCATACAAAAAATTGTTCAGACATTTCTAGTGGTTCTTTAGTCATAACTCATTTGTTTTCTTCTCTCCATGTGTAAATCAAATAGTTACTATTGTCATTACAATACATATTTATGTCTCATTTATTTTGTTATAGATTTTGTCCCAAAGGTCGAGTGTTGTAAACCTTTATCTAATACCATTTGTAATATACCCTCCTCTAACTCTAAATTTTATATTTGGCATATGCAACTACATATATATAAACATAAAATTGTTATTTTTATCATGATTATTTAGTCTTTTTATTGATATGATTATTGTGAATTTATAAGGTTGAATGTCATAAAACTAGTGAAACCATATATATTAAATGGTTGAGACGCACATATACACATCAATCCTGAACTTTAAACAAAAGGGGGGGGGGGGTGATGGAGGCATCGAAGTTGCGACTAGGGTTTGGAGCTTAGGAGGTGAGATTTTATGGGGTGGTAAAAATGTATGAGAATGGTAGGAGGGTGTGGATGCATGAACATACGACACTAATCAACCTCCCTCGAGCTTAGCTATCTTCCTTTTCCCCTAGCTCGAAATCATTAGGGTTTTTTTTACATTTTTTTCACCAGCGAGAGTGTATGAGATGCGTAGAGTCAAACGGGGAACTGGTTTAACTGGGAGGCTTTTTACCTTGTATTAAAAATGTCAAAAGAAAAGGGATACATGGATTTGTAAATAAATTATTTGGACATACTAGTGGTATGGGGCCTCAACCCTAACAAGCTGAACCTAGCCAAGGTGAAACCTCCAACTCACCCATCACTAGTCTCAGTGGTTAACCTTAAAGTTTCTTCGTCACTAAGAGTTTTTAATGACAAGAAACAAGGTGGGAATAAGGCATGTGAGGGGTCAGAGTTGGGGGAAGGCGTGGTTTATTGGGAAGTAGAGGTGGTTTTCATTGTCTCAGAGTTATAAGAGCCTAGGGGTTCAACCAAAATTTCTGTCACCACTTGCATCCTTATTCCCTCCATTTCAGAATTTCCTAAAAAGAATCAGGTAGTCTATATGGGTGGCCTTGAAGAATAGTTGTGTGATATGGGTTGGAGATGTGCTTATCAAGGATGTATAAGCAACGACCATCGAGTTTAAACTTTGTAATTCCTTCGGCGTTAGGGTTGTGCATGCAGTAGAAGGTTGGTTCTTCAAACCCTCGTCCAGAACACTTGAATCTTGCATAGGTTCACATTCCGAGGATTGGGCATGGAGTAAATGAAGATGAATGGAATACCCCAATAGAAACCCTAAAAAATTAGGGGGTGGCAGTAATCAATAGCTCTAATATCGAATATTTCAAGAATGAAGGTTTACGCACACCGATACTACCTTCTCCGGGCCTAAACTATGACGGGGGCGAAGGAAAAGAGAAAATACCCTTAATTGGAGAAATTGGTAGGGTCTCCCATGGAATAAATCAACAAGAGTATGGCCTTCAAGGTTTAGGGACAAAATTCATGGCTCTAAATTATGTGGTTGGTACTCAACGACATTTTTCCATTCGGGAAGGAGAGGCTCCTGAAGCGAAAATCCAAATTTCTTCTGATAGTACTTTTTTCTTGATAAAGCATGCAGTTAACACAAAAGGTGAAGGAGATCAAAGGTTAGGGACCAAGTGAAAGAAAAGAAAGAGTATTATAATAAAGTCATAGGACTATAATCTATTCTTTGGGGAAAATATCCATTTCGAATCAACTATGTCAACTTCTGACCACATCTTGGTGGGAAGAGAAAAAGGGAATTATTTTGTGGCGAAAGAGCTTAGTGAATGAATCCAGTATACATGGGCGGAATCTACGACAAGAGAAGTTATCGCGATGATACTAAGTATAGGATGGCTTATGTTGAAATTCACCTCTACAGAGACTTACACCTGGGTACTCAGTAGAATTTGAAGTATTTCATCTTCTCTAATTTTTCTCAAGTTTTGAAACCCTCTATTTGACGTAAATAGAAAAAAACTAGAGGAATTTTACTTATGGGTGAGGCTTTCAACACTTCCCCCTCAGATGTGGACAGAGGATGTATTCAAGGCCATTAACGATAAGGTCGGGACATTCGTGGAAGTTGATATGTCCTTTATTGAGACAAGGAAAATAATGGTTGCTAGAATTTTGGTGAAACTTGATTTTCATGAAGGTCTATTCAAGAAATTGAAGTTCTCTTTCGGGGAAAAGAGTCATATTCGACAAATTGACTATGAGGAACTTTAGTTTTGGTGTGACTGATATCACAGGCTTCATTATATGGAAAAGGAATTCACCTTAAGATATAAAGGTAAAAGGAGATATGACTCTGTGATGAGGAACTCTAGTAGGAAGTGGGGGCATCAAGAAGAGGCCAATCTGCCAAGGGTGGAAAACAAATCAGAATTCATAACGTAGAATCAGTGATTGAAGGATTGGAACACAATAGATAGGTATTCAAAATGGATGTGGAGGGTGGTGATCAGCAAGAGTCCCAGCCCAAGATTGAGGGAATCATCAACAATTCGTAGGCTTCTCTCCCCTCGAGTATTTTTTCCCTTCGTTCATCTTGTTTTGTTTCTAAGTTATTTTCCTTTATGTATTTAGATCTGGGCCTTGGTACTTCTAGGCATTTTTTGGGTGTGTGTTATATTTTTTACATGATTAGTCTCACACACTGTATGTTGCGCTGAGCATAGTGGGAGGTTCATAAGGGGGGCGGCATCCCCCCTTGTCGGGGGGTTTGTAAGAGAGCAGTAGCACCTTTGCATGGGGTCCGGGGTGGCGCCCCTGGATTTTTTTTTTTTATGCGGACCGAAGGATGGATGGTAGACCCAAAGATGGTGGGTGAACCTACCGATGGTTTTGTGCATGGGTTTTGTACATGGTTTTGGGAATGATGGTTTTCTGCCCATGGTATTTTGTAGATCCAATCAAGGGAACTACGATTATGTTCTAATCAAGGGTTAATGGATTGGGGTTTATGAATTCTTCGACATGTATATATATGTATTGTAACACTGAAAGGAATATAATGAAAAATGAATCTGGTAGTCACAATTTTTGGAACCAAGGGAAAATATATGTGTATATTTGTTTTATGTTCTCGCCACTGTTTATTTTTATGTTTTAAGAACTCATTTGCAGGTAATTTTTGTACATGGTTAAAATATACAAGCTTTGATTACAACTATTACACTGGAAAAGCTTTCATATGATCCTTTGGACGACATTGTAACAATTATTCTTTTGGATATCTCCTCCTTGGTTGTTATGTCTGATCTTGTGGAGCCTCCCTTGGTAAATCTACCTTACAATCTTCATCCTAGATCCTAAAGGGACTCTTAATTAATCCTGTCGGGGGGCCTGTGTATCCTAACTTCGAAAGATGAACCTGTTAAAATCCATTATAGGAAATCCAATATTTCAAAGGGGTGCATAGAGAGACACAAGCCCCTAGACTAGTTCCAAAATGTTAGTCATCTCCTTCAATTACAGGGGTCTAGCTAGTACCCGGAAAAAAACTAGCTTTGAGAAGGATCATTGCCCCTTCATGCCTTGATATCATCATGTTTTATGAAACTTTAGGCCTCAGTGATATAGTATTGAACATTCTCAATAAAAATTTTCTGGGTTTATGTTTCTTTGCTTCATATTCGAGAGGGTGATCTGAGGGTATAACCATGGGCTTTAATCTAGGAAAATTCAAGGTCTTAAACCTCTGGAGCTCTGAACTTTCTCTGGGTGTGGAGGTCTTATCAGCTGAAATTAGTATGGAGCTAATTGTGGTGAATGTTTATGGGCCTTATGAGGAATGTGTTATATATTGGAACTATTTATTGTCCAAATCCTTTAAGAAGTCAAAATATATTATTGGGTGGGGAATTTAATTTCTCCCTCGGGGCATCGAAGGGTTGGGGACCCCAATCTCATATTGATCTGTTGGATGATTTTTTCTCCATAAAACTGGTAGAGTTTAGACTTATAGTTGTGAACTTGATCAAGCATAATCCCACTTGGTTGAATAGGCGCATTGGTAATTTCATGGTAACAAAGAGGCTGGATAGATTTCTAATGGTGGAGGAACTAGTTCACATCATTCCTATTTTTCACTAGTGGATATGGTCTGGCGCAGGCTCTAATCATCACCCTATTTTTCTAAAAATTAAAGGAGGTAAAACACAACCTTGAACCCCTTTCAAATTCAACGTTTCATAGATGAAAGAGGAAAGTTATGTACAACTCATCAAAGACACTTGAATCCCTTACAATCTGTAATATGCTCTACTTATTTCTAAAAAAATCATGGAATAACTTAAGAGGGCTAAGAAAGTTTCAATCAAATGGGAAAAACAAAAGGCCAGGGACAGGGGGGTTTAAGAAATATAGACGAATAATTGGCAAGCTTGGAGGATCAAGAGGGAGGAGGTTATGAAAAAAAGGAGGCAAAAGGTTGAAATTTTGGATTTGTAAGGTAAAAAGAGGAGGATCCTACTAGACAAAGAGAAATAATGGCAATTAAAATAAGGGTTGTATGGTTAAAGAATGAATATGAAAACTCCAAAATTTTTCAAAACTATGCTCGAGGTAGGAAGAATATCAATACCATTTGGGAATTGCAAATAACAGATGACAACAAAGGAAACACTTTTGAAGAGTTAGGAGCAATGGGGAAGGCATACTTCAAAAAAATATATAAGGCACTGAATCAAGTCATGATTGCAGAGGTGTTCAATATTGCTCGACACTTTCCAAGTTTTACGGATGCAGAAGATAATCAAAACCTAATGGCTCTGATGATGAAGGGTGAACTAGAAGTTGTTTTCAAGGCAATGCAGAAAGATAGAAGTCCAGGGCCAGTTGGTTGGATGGTGTAATTTTATTAGGGTTTCTTCGAGATGATAATAGGTGATTTTATCTGAGTGGTTGAAGGTTATCGTCAAATGGGGATTATCCATGATCCTTTCAAGACTAATTTTCTATTCCTAATTCCAAAGGTGGATGATCATATATATTTTGAATAATATAGGTTGATCTCCCTATGAAATTACATATATATTATCATTAAAAAAATATTTGGAGTCTTCTTCGTCCTGATACTCTCTTGGAATATTTCTAGAGAACAGTTCAATTTTCTTGATCTTCATCAAATCCATGAAGTTATTGGGGTCATGCAAGACAATATGCATGGTATCAAATCCTGGAACATAAAAGGTATCATTGAAAAAATTTACCTATCACAAGCTTATGATAGAATTAATTGGATTCAGTTGTGCATGATCTTAACTCACCTAGGGTTTGATCTACCTTTCATAAACTGGGTTATGGGTGTATTACTAATGTATCTTTTGCAGTTTTTATCAATGGTTCTACTTCCCATTTCTTTCACTCTTAGAGGGTCCTTAGGCAAGGTTTCCCTTCGTCCCATATCCTTTTCCTACTTGCAACTGAAGGAATGAGCAGGATCCTATTAACAACCAAAAGGAGAGGGGACATTAGGGGTATTGAAGTTGCATCCAATATTTTTCATCACCCATATCCTTTTTGTGGATGACATACTACTTTTCAGGTAACGGTTCTCGACAGGATCTTGAGAGCCTTAACTGTAACTCTTCCAAAAGAAACAGGCATGGTCCTAAAATGGAAGAAAATCATCTCTTTCTTTCGAAGGACTATCCCCTAGAGAAATCATAAGAGTGCAATCTTACCCCCCTTTCGAATCCAAGCCCATCAAGGAGAGATTTAAATACATGGGCTTTCATTTGAAACCCAATGCATACAAGAAGTCATATTGGAGGTGGATTCTAGAAAACATGGAGAAGTGCATAAGTCATTGGAGTTTCAAGTGGATGTCCAGAGCGAGAAGATTAGTATTGTTAAAGTCAATGATTGAAGAAATTCTAGTGTATTGGACTGCCACCATCTAGGTTTCGAAAGGTATCCTACAATCTATAAGAAAGCTATTTGGGAGTTTCTTATGGGAAGGTAACAACAAAGAGAAAGTTATCCCATGGGTTTCTTGGGACAAATTGCAAGGCCGAAATCCTAGAGAGGATGGGGCCTCAAATACCTCTCCTTGTTTGCAAAGTCATTGTCAAAAAAATCTTGTTAGAGACTCCTCCACTCTCCTTGGAAGAATGGGTCACGAAATTGAAATAAAAAGTTCCAAAATATGTCAGCTATATGGAAATAAATATTTGAATCCTTCAATGTCATGGGTGGGGTCCTAGCATGGAACGTAGGCAACAGAGAGAGATTCCAGGTAGGCCTTGATCCATGGGTAGGATGCTGAGGAAATTATAGGTTGCCCCCTTAGTTGGCAACTCTCTTAAATTAATAGGGTATTTTCCATCTAAGTTATATTGTGGATGAATGTAGATCATCATTATGGTCTCAGGGATGGAAACATGCAGAACAACTCAATTTAAATGGAAATTTTGAGATTCTCTAGAGAGAGTACATCACATATCTTAAAAGAACCCACATCCAAATTAGAAAGAGTGAAGATGAGCTCATATGGTTTCATGATCATTCGTGTCTTTACTCCCCAAAATTTGGATATCACTTTCAATTTGAGACTCAACTTCATATTGTCCAATACTGGTGGTGGGAAAAAAAATGGAAATTGCCCTGTCTTCCAAGATCAATATTATTTTTGTGTTGTGTCATTAAGAAGAAAAATTTGACATGGGATAACCGATAAGAAAGGAGTAAAGAAGGCCCAGGTTGGTGAATTCTCTATAAAAAACATAGAAGAAAAAGTCTCATCTTTTCACGACCTGTCCATTTTCTGCAAATATATTAGAGATCACTAAACAAAGCTTGGGTTGAAATCTAGACTTTTGGTGAGGCCTAGAAAAGTTGGTGGGATTCAACCCTTGAATTAATGTATAGAAAAATTCCTCCCCTATACTGATAGGGTGTTTAGATAGCCATGAACAAAGCAATATTTAGAAATTGAGATTCAACTCCCGCTCTTATAGCCTTGAAAATTGTAGCCATATATGCTCTTATGCCCATAAAAGAGTCCATCCCAACACCACGAGTTGTCAATGTGGAAGAAATCAATCAAAATATTCCATGGGCCTACTTTGACAGGGCGTCTGACTAGCTGGAGGCATGTGGTGGAGGTCCGGTCTTGTTTAAAAATGAACAACATTTCTTGAAATAAAAAAAATTGGGCTAGGTAGAGGAATACACATTTTTGTGGAACTATTTTCGCTAAAACTTCTTATATGTTGGGCATTGGAATTGGGATGTCGCTCACTCCAAATATTTGAGGACTCGATCAATGTTATAAATTGGTTCAATGTTTTTAATAGGTGTCAAAATCATATTCTGCTACTTATTTTAGAAGAAATCCAACAGTTAAAAATTTCTTTTGATTTTATACCTTGCCGCCATTTTTACAGGAAGCGGAACACAAAGGCAAAATTTCTATCTAAGGAGGGTGGTCGACAGGTTCTGGGAACATGGAATATCAGTGAATACATAAATGGAATAGTACAAACTTATCAACATCAGTCTTTCAAGGATACATAATCTGTTTTTATCTGCATTTACATATCAATTTTTTGTTATATGGGAAATCATGGACTGTGATTCCTCGTCAACATTTTTATATGTATCTTTTTTTTATTCATATTGAGTAGTATGTATAAAAATATTCTTGACATTTAGAAACTCAAGACAGGTATTATATTTGATCATGGACATAACTATTATTTTTTGGGACTTGATGGGATGGATGGTTTTCAAAAAACACCAATAAACATCAATCAATATTAAACATCAAAACACTTGCACACACTTCACTATGGAGATTCTGAATACATAAATAGGTTTTTTTACAGTACCATGGGCCAATACTATGACTTATCAATACCACATGCCCAAAAACCATAACTTCTTTCATATGACACTTGTTCATATGAAATTTTTCTTAATTATTCAATTTAATTTAAAGGGAAAAATGACATAGGCTACATTGAAAATAAATTTCAACCTATGATTTGTGAATACTATTATGAAAATTCCCTACTATATACATGATAATTATTGATATTTAAATTAAAAATTCTAGAAGGCCCTATTCCAAAAAAAAAATGCCTAATTGTGTAATTATAACTTATTTTATATTATTATTATTATTAATTATAAAAATAATTAATATATAAGTTAAATATATATATAATTTTGAAGAAACATAGAACATGATCTTATTCATGGAGATGGATGCTATTTGTATATCTTAGAAAGGAAAACTCATTGTGTCTTTTAACATCATTCCATGAATTGGTTTAATCTTTTAAATGATATGTGTATTTATTTATTGTATATGTTCTATTATCCCTTTCACAATACAAATTATTAGTGTGAATGCATTACAACACTGTATTACATAAATCATTTAAATACAAAATCTGTAGCTCATGAGTTTTTTCCTAAAAAAATTCCAAGAAGTTCATTATAACATTGTATAAATTTTGGTGATAATGAATTACTTCTTAATGCATATTTTGATACATGATTGTCCAAAATATTAAAATATACATATATCTACTTTTAACTAGATCTAGTTTTTTTAATCCATATGAATACATTTATTACAATTATTATTGAAAACAATTCTATTCAACTTAAAGTAATACATCAAACCTCCTCGATCGGGGTGCAAGGAGAGGGAAGATCCGCAAACGGATCGAAGTCATGATTGAGAAAATATGGGGCTGGGAAAGTGGGCGGCCCACCCAATGCCTCCACATGCTAGAAGCAATAAAAGGTCTGTCAATCCATAGGAAAGTGTCAGACCAAACCTCAAGCGCGAGTAATATCTACATACAGGTGGTAAGGGTTGCATGTTGCATGCAAACACTTGTTTGGTTTTACTTATAGTTTCGTTGGAATGTGGAAAATACTTCTTATGGGACCGAGATGTTGGTATGAAGGCAGAACAACAAAGGCAACTGTCACGGTGCGACGACAAATTGGGGTTCCTGGTATGTTTTTCAGGCCTTCCTGGTTTATGAAATGGAGGTTTCGTTTTAGAACATGTTGCATAATTGACAGGTTTTAGTGACTTTCCTGCATTGGATAAGTGGGTTGATGTTTACTCTGTCATTGTTATCATTTGAAATGTCGATTTTGGTTTTCTATGGAAATTTTTTTGTTCAGATGGGAATGTATGGGAAGTCATGGTCTTTCGTTAAAATTATGTCTACATTTTTGGTATGTGAACTGTTTTATCTTTGGTGTTTGTTGCTTTGGTAGGTTTGGCGTAGGATAGAGAGTATGGGTTTCACAAGGAACCATGTTGGTCGATTATGGGTATTAGCTCTAGATGGGTTTCCTACCGCTCCAAAGGAAAATCTTAGTGATATCAGAAAAATATGTGATTTGGATAAGTAGAGTAGAGAATTCAGGTCCGCCTAGGAAAGAGGTGGTCAGAGAAATTTTTAAATGGCTGAGAAAATTTAATAATCAGTTTGTATGCAATACCCTTTCAGGTCCGCCTAAAATACCAACCCCTCCAACTCCTGCATTGTTGGTTTTCACTACTGTATGGGTACTGAGGCTTCATAATTTTTGGGTGGCCCGATAGAAGGTAGAATGGTGAAGGCAGAGGCTGGCATGGGGAAGTGAGGGTATGTCCACAACAGTAACCAAACCAACAGAAAAGGTTAGGCACAGAAGGCTTCCACCAACAAGCCGTAACGCCAAAGAGGAAGGAAAAATGGTGAGGAGAACATGCAAAGTCTCTTGCATGTGTACACTATTGAAAACTAGGCATAGGTGAGAACTGCAATTTCTCCATGGGAAGCTGAATTAAATTCTAAAGCAACAATAGAATAACCTTTGGTTGAGGAATGGGAAACCTTTGTCTCTGACCCCGGGAACACCCATGGATGACTCACTCTATTTAAGCATTCAATCCATCTATATTGGTTAATGAAATGTATTATAGAAAAATCCATATTGGCAACACAGGATGTTGAAGGTCATCCACAGGCTGAGCCGAGCATAAAATATATTCAATGAGAAATTCAATCCATACAGATATAGTTGCACCACCATAACGTCCACCTTGTCCGAATTAAGAATCAACTTCAATGTTTTCACCAAATTGAAATTCCAGGGTCAAGTGACAAAGACCCTACTCCAGTAGAATCGTCTAATGATTAACTACCAGGATGATATGTTAGTTTTGTTGTTGTTTTATTCTAATGATTGAGTTATATAACATTTAATTTAATACTTGCAAGTATAGATGGGTAACAAACATGATGGATTATAAACCTTGGATGGACAGACTTAAACTATTTATGTTTTGGATGGCTTATAATGTTGTTTAGTGGCCAACAAACCTGGTTTCCTTCGGGCAGGTTGAGGCCATTGAACATACATTTTGTAACCTGCTTTATAAATGATTGAATAGAAAGGTATTGCGAAGCATACAAAAAAAATAATACATCATTCCAGAGGTTTAACTTAATTTTGTCGAGTTCTGATTGCTAAAGCACCTCACTAATGGGAGGTAATGAGGTAAATTCTCCCTGATTCTCTATGGATTATGCTTTGCTAATAAGCCGACGAGATGTGATACCTTCAAGTGGATCTGCCTAGATATTTCTTCAGAAAAATAAAATAAAAATAAAATAAATAAATAAATAAATAATATATATATATCTAAAAAAGAAAAACTTCTTACAGGTACTTTTTTCTTGTTATAATGGTTTTCTTCTCTCTCTACACCATTACTAGCTTGTTTTCCAGAAATCATTCCATTTTTTCTTATAGTTATCTAAATATTGCTATAATATCATATGAAAACTAGGTTTACGTATAGATTGTGAACAAAATCTTAATAAACCAGACTCTCATTCTAAAACTATTGAAAAAATAATTCCATAAGATTTAGACCTTTTTTTTCCAAGAGTAAAATAATATAAAACATATATGAAGTTTGGTTTGATAAATTCCTTCCTTCCATGCTCTTCCCAACCACAACTTTTTGTAACATGAATACCTTATTTTTATTTCTAGTTTTCCCCGAGCCCACTTTTATGTTGTAAAAATAATTTAGTCTTACTTATTCATTTCTTGATACTTCTTCCTAACACCATCTCTATATGCTCCTACAAAAGAAAGTATCTCTTATTTATGTTTAAAAAAATTAGTTTATTTTCCTCCACTTGGCAACTAACTGCCCAAAAATATCGGTGACTAATTTTGCACCTTGGCCGACACTTTTTCGTGCTATTATAAGCATAATAACTGAGAAATGTTTTGCCAAAATTTAGGGTAACCTTGAAAACAACTTCCTCACAATATGTCACCACTAAATATTTTTACAACATAGAGTGTTTTATTTTTCGCATGTGGTTTAGGATGGAAGTTATGAAACTTATTTTTATTTATTTATTTATCTAATTCTAATATTTACATAATAAAATATTATTTAAACAACTAATAATATGCCATTACTGTCTTTTAATGATGATGATGATGATTAAAGTCCACTAAGACCAATATTGTCTATCAGACCTAAAGAAAGTAAGAGATTAGTTGAGATTCTTTAATATTTTATTTCTATGATCGAAAAGGAGGGAGATAAGTGTTCATAGATCACAATAATTTTGCAGAATTAAAAAATCAAGAAGGTTGGTAGTGTGGCAAATATTTTGAAAATTAGAATGGATGTGAGTAAGATCCAGGCAATTTAAGAGAAAATGTTTTTCATCTTCAATCCTCTTAATACCGAAAAGGTGAAAAAATGTTTGTGTTTTTCATCTTCAATCCTCTTAATACTACAAAGGTGAAAAAAAAAATTTCCCAGGGTGTTTTGGGAATTTACCAAAAACCAATTTCACTTTGAATCTCATGAGAATTAGTTCTTATATTGGTAATGTTCATTTTCTTTTAGCATTGGTCAAAACAGATTGATAATTCTAGTTATCAAGATTGGGGTTGATCTCCTCCTTAAAATACCTTAGCTTCCTTTTTCCCTCTAACTACTTATCCAGTCATAACTTATCCTTAAATTTGGAAGTAATAATATTTTCAATATTATCCTTATTCTCCAAGATGATCTTTTCCTTTACCCCCCAATGGTCTAGCCAAGACTGGGCATCCTTATGCCAACCTCGCTTGAGCCGAGGTGGGGTTTTGGCTAGAGTTAGAAGAAATTTTGGGGAACCTCTTAGCTTCCATGTTGTATATATTTTTCTTATACATGATATACCAAATAATAAACATGTTTTCAATGGGGTAAAGGCTAGCTTCAATCAATAGAATATGGTAGGGAATATTTCCTTTAATCTTGAGGTTTTACGTTATAAATTTATTTTGGATCAACTCAATATTTTGGATTCTATAGATATACTACAACCCCAAACCTCAAATCCATATAACATAATAGGGATGATGAGAATCTCAAAGATTAACTTTATTTTATACTCCACATCCAAATATCTATCGACTTACAATAGTTTTGAAGCCCAAAATAACATTTTCAACCTCCAATTATCCTTTTCTCAATACTATAATTCCATTTGAGTTGACGATGAATGCCAAGTCCTAGATATTTGTATGAGGAAACTTTCTCCAAGCAGTTATTATCATATTTTATCTTTTTGTATTTAATTATCATGACTTTATTCTTGTTGGTATTAACAATCATACACATCTTGGAGCAGTAATATTGGAGGATTCTAAGTTTCTTATTGAGATTGTCATGGCTCCTAGCTAGAATAACAATATCATCAACATAAAGGAGAAGGGTAATGACCATACTAGTGAGCGTGGGGCCATCACATCCTGCAGCTTCCAAACATTCTTTTAGCTTATCAATGTAAATTCCATAAAGGGTAGGGGATAAGGGGACACCCTTGCTTAACTTTGATATTGCATTCAGTTTCTTCTTACCAACCCTTGGTGGTCCTAAGCTTGGAAATAACATTCTCATATAGCCTAGTCACACCAACCCTTAACTCAAGAGGAACCATTATCTCTTCTAGTGATGTGGGGATTCTGCACAAAACAGATCCTTGCACACAATAATAGAGTGTGTGTTCCTCTTACAAGAAGTACTCAATTTAATCTTCAATAAAGTCCACTTAGACTCAATTTAAAATACATATGAGGAGAGAGCCAAACAGTACACAAAATAAGTTCATAAAATACCATCATAAATTTACAAATGCAAACCCTTCCTTGGCCGAATATTACAATGATTGGCCTCTCGACTCTCGCCCTTCACATGAACTCTCACACTAATTCTCTCCATATCTCACTGTATTCCTCACTCTATCTTCCATCCTCACACAAGCTTCATATTTATACATAATTATGAACTAACTCCAATCCATGATTTCCTCCACACCAATCTCAACCAAATCCTAAAATATCTTTATCCCTTATTTGACTTAACTAAGTTCCATTTAAGGAACTCTTAATCCCTAAATTATCTACCCAACTCAATTCCCTCATATTCTCAATCAATTAAGAGAATATTTACAATAATCCTCACACTTAGATTTTTCTCTCTTAATTTAAATAAAAATGAGCACAATAATTTATAAAATAATTAAAAAGACATCACCCCCTATTTACACAATATTTTAATAAAAATCAGGCAGGATGCTCCTGCATCAGACTCCCCATGTAGAGAAGTTTCCATAGAATCCTATCTATGAGGTCTGTCACTTTTCTGTAATAATGTGATAGCGACAAGTCTCAATGAATTTCTCCCTCCAGGATTCCAAACTCTGTTCTGCCGCTGGTCCTTTAAAGTATCAACTCCATTTTGTAATTCATCACATGATTCCCAAAATAGTATTTTTAGAATACTATCGAATGTAACTCTCGCTTTTCCATACCACATCATCTTTATTTTGGGAATTAAATACTCCTGTAGAAAAACTGATACCCATTCTTCTGGTCTCCAAACTCTGAAAGAATCTCGAACTGGCTATACATCAGCATCACTTATTCTATCAACCGGATTCCATCGGCCTCTCCAACAATTTCTTTTGCCAATTCCTCGGAGTAATTCCTCTTTGTCTGATGCTTCCATCTCCAACTTTGCTGAACGCTCAACTTTATGAAATGAAGAATAATCAAGAACTTCTCCTTGATCACAACTATAGACATTGATTGCTCCTATAGTAATAAATTTCTCATCTAATATTGTACCTGCATTCATCAACAAACTAGTAGTTTTAAAAATATAAGACCTTTCGGCCTCTTTTGATGCTTTAAGCACCAATATCCCATCATAGACCTTCAGGATTTCAGTAAATCCTCTTTGGAATTGTTGGCTGCTTTCATATTTATCCTGCTGGTTCAATAATTTTGTTTCCTTTATGTCTCTATGGACATAACTTTCTTGCTGCTCTTGATATTTCATCTCATCTCCAAATACTTTCTGCTCAATTTCTCTGATTTAAACATCATATTTATTAATGTTTCCTTCTGTACCTATAGTCACATTATTATTTGAAAAGTTATAACATTCACTCAACTCTATAAATGTTAAAAAAAATTCACCCCTATCATGCATGGTAACTGCAATCTCTTCTGTATCAGGTTCTGCAAGCTTCATTTCTCCTTCACGTTCCTTAAGCCATCGTTCCAAGAACTCTATTTCCATGTGAAATATTTCCATCATTTCATCACAACCTTCGTTCCCAGTTTCATTCTTCTTCTGACAATCTTCCTGAGTTATCTTGGTTTCTATATCATCACATTGAAAAATTCTGTCAGAAATTTCATTGAAAAAATTCATTTGTTTACCTCCTTGGAAAATCAATTCAGCATTTTCATTATTCCTTTGCTCCATAACAACTTCAATTGGCTGTCTTACACCAAACAGGAATTCATTTATGATTTCTTCCTGCTGCAACAAATCAGTACCTTCCTCCTCTGAAAGGCATTCTCCTTCATACTTCACCTTAAGAGTTTCATTCATCTCTGTGATAGTTTCACTAGACTGTCCACCATCTTCTGCACATCCTGCAAACATACATAATCTGTGAGATTTAAAAATACTAGGCTTCATAGCCTCATCTGCTTCTCTTATCAACATATCTTCCAATTCTTCTGAACTATTCCAATAGATCATGAGATCTTTCTCATTGATCTCTCCACCCAAAATTTCACCCTGTTCTGGGCCACAAATGGAAACTTCCATTTTCAACTCCGCCTCTCTGAGTTCTTCACATCTCATTTGCACACTCATCATCTGCTTGAGCTTCCTCAACTATTCTGTTAACTTTATGTTTACCTGTTGTTCCCTCTTTGCGTGTAGCCTCTGCCACTTCACTTTCTTCCTCATGGTCCAACCATGTCTCTGGTCTTTATTTCTCTGCAATAATTCCATCAATAACTCAAGGTAAATTATTATCTCATCTTTCTCCCGCTCATATTCTTCATCAGTCAACTGCTTACATATGACATTTGCCTTGGCATCTTCCTTCTTCTTTATTCTGTTGCGGTCTTTCATAGAACCTCCAAAATGACCATCACCAGTCATCTTCTCCTCCTTTGTGAACTTCATCTGTTCACATGTGGATTTCATTCAAACACCCTTTTCCGCAAGCTTCCATACTTGCCATTCAACAATGCAAGCTCTATTTCCACACTTGGTATCTTTTGGTTCTCTGTCTTGGAATCATCTCTGGGCAATTCTCTTGCTCCTCTTTGCTGCAGAAAACAACTTTAGTAATTCATGTGTTATAATGACTAAACCCTTTGGGTGTCAGGCTTCGTCGATCATGCACCCAATTACATTCAAACCTTTGACTTGGCTTACGATTCTTCGACTCCAAAATTTACATCAACTCTTCATCTTGGATGAAAAATACACCCTCTTGTACAATGACTCAATGGTTGAACTTGATTCAAGCTATCCAAATTTTCATTTGACCTTAACATCTGATTTGACTCCCAGACTTGACCCAATAATTACAATAGTGGATATTTTTAATCTAATTCAAGTTATACAACATACCAATGAAAATCCACCCTTAATACATTTTCATAATGTAAAATCTTCACTCTCTCTCATACTCCATTCTTAAGAAAATATCACAAGTCACCAATTACATCATCTCCCTTTATCACTTCACATGATATTGAAGCCTTTAAATTGAAATGCAATCCATTTTCCCAAGATTTATTTTATGGTGAAAATAAATAAACCATTTAATTTTCAACATTCAAAAATACCTCTTTGAAATGAATGATCATACCTTATGCTCCCTTCAAAGTTATTATTAAACCTTCTCTTTGCAATTTCAACTCTTCGGATTTCACTCTTCTGTTCCTTCTTTATTACTGTGAATATTCACATGGTCTTCATTCAACATGCTCATCATATTAGCGTAGAAAAATCTCATGCACTTCCATGCAGCTCATTCTTTGCAGTGACGGTTCTCATGCAACATCGTCTCTTTTTAGTGCACAAAAACAATTTCTCCATAGGAATTTTCCAAAACTTCCTTTTAACATGGTGGCATCAACATTTCTTTGGGAGCAACAAACACCAACTGCACTATCTTTGGGACAGAATAATGTGAACACTTTCACATGTCCTACAACCAATGATCAATCATGATCTTTAACTCATAGAAATCATAGATGCTCCTTTATCGGCTTGCTCCTTCATGTAGATCACAGTTATCATGACCTCAAAAACGAAATACCACAACCATGCTCGAATCAATTTTTTAGATGGATTTCAATTCCATTCCTTAAACTTTGGATTGATTTGACTCTTTCATAAAATTTACAAAAAGATTAACTTCTCAAGTATGGCAAGGGAAATTTAATCATCCAAATTTTAAAATACCTTTAATCAATGAATATTGATCCATTCAATGAGAACTTACCTTGAATCTTCTTGTGGTTGAAATGATCCAACCCCTTTTTTTCATATTCCTGGCAGAATTTGGCTCAATCATATGCTAGAACTCAACATTTACAAGAATAGTATTGCATATTTCATTTCATGAGGAACAATTCAAATTTGCAAATTACTGGATAAGTCCGTTATGATCATTGGTGATGGTGACATAAAATTCAATACAAATATATTGCTAATAAAAAGAATACCCAAAAATCACTTTGCACTAGAGCAATACTCGACATTTAAGAATATATTCAAGCTTCTACAGACTTTGTGTCCGGCGGACTCCTAGCTATCCAACTCCAAACTCCACCTGAGCTTTGTCTCCACTAACTCTTGCTCATCTATTTTATCCTCTCCAAGCTAACTCCACAACAAGTTAAAACACCACAGATCCACACAGTCTTAATATGACATGCAACTCAAGTTTTTATTTTCTACGCAGTCTTAAAATTCCGCATCAAATTTCCGCAGGAAACTTACATTAATATAGACAACATAAAGCTTTAATCTAACCTGTAGAAATCCACAACAACCTCGGCTCGCATGTTCAAATCATTTCTCCTTTAGAGTTAGCACCAATACACCATATTCACCTGCAACAGGATCTAAATCAGACCAGGATTCCACTATGAAATTTCCTTTGTCAAACACTTTGACATCTTCCACGCAACATTCGTCTCCTTGTAGTCCGCGACCTTCTTGCAAGGCATGTTTCTTATCGGCAGAGTGGATTTTCCACCTATACATAGGCTCCACTGAGACAAGGCCACATAGACTCGGCTCTACAGGACTTTCAACTCAGGCCTCCCACCAATCTGTGGCTTACTTCAACAAACTCAATGAACAATGTTCATCACAATCCAATCTCTGTTAAATTAACATGGATGGCCACATTAGAAATATGTTCATGGCTTCACAACTTAGTTAGTGAACTCATTCGTCGAGCATCTATCTTATTCACAATAGATGGGAAATGAATTCAAATGACTTCACATAATCTCTCCACCTCATGTTCTGTGCCTCTCAATAAGTATCTGACAGGTTGTTGACTTTACCACACATATCAAACTACTAATGCAGTATTGCATCCCAGATTACGCCGGCCGCAAATCACGTCTCTATGGTGACAACGCTTTAATTTCTCATACATTCTCGACAGAAAGGTGTGCCTGTTGACACAGAGAAATACACCAAACAACCTTTAGTCTGATCTATATCCAGTGTCCTTGCAACTAGGACTGCGTTCAAACTTCAACCACCTCTGCGTTCATTACATAGCGTTGGTTCTTCTCACACGTTGGATCCAAGTGAACTAATCGAACCCAGTTTCAAGCTTCTGACTATAAAACTGAGCATGCAAGCTTCTCCTCATTCAAGTCTTCAACACGCAGATTCTCAACCAAGTCTTGAGATACAATGTTGTTGAAATTCGCTACCAAACATCTGCGCCTCTACACTTTGCCATCGTTGGTTTTTTTAATGCACCAACATTCCTATGTTCACACACTCATATACATCATATATATAATTGCAGAGAATAAATTCACTCACTTATCTCTTGTCTGTTGCTACATGGATTAATGTGATCTTTGGGCTCTGATACCAAATGATGCAGGGATTCTGCACAAAATAGATCCTTGCGCACAGTAATAGAGTGTGTGTTCCTCTTACAAGAAAACCTCAATTTAATCTTCAATAAAGTCTAATTAGACTCAATTTAAAATACATATGAAGAGAGAGCCAAACAATACACAAAATAATTGAATAAAATACAATCATAAATTTACAAATGAAAACCCTTCCTTGGCTGAATATTACAATGATTGACCTCTCGACTCTCACCCTTCACATGAACTCTCACACTAATTCTCTCTATCTCTTACTATATTCCTCACTTTGTATTCCATCCTCACACAAGCTTCATATTTATACAAAATTATGAATTAACTCCAATCCATGATTTCCTCCACACAAGTCTCAACTAAATCCTATAATATCTTTATCCCTTATTTGACTTATCTAAGTTCCATTTAATGAACTCCTAATCCCTAAATTATCTACCCAACTCAATTCCCTCATAATCTCAATTAATTAAGAGAATATTTACAATAATCCTCACACTTATAGTTTTCTCTCTTAATTAAAAATGAGCATAATAATTTATAAAATAATTAAAACTACATCACCCCCTATTTACACAATATTTTAATAAAAATCAAGCAGGATGCTCCTGCATCATCTAGCCTCTTCCATAGCTTATCATGAGGAACTATTTTGAAAGCTTTCTTAAGTGTAAAACACAATATAAGAGACCAATTTTATTATTACGTTATTCCTTTACAATGGTCCTAAGAATAATAATATGGTTTATAGTTGAGTAATGTCTCCTAAATATAGCTTTCCCTTTAGCTCTTTTACCCTGGCTTTGAAGCGAAAGGTTAATATTCTTTTCCAAAATGAGCCCATATAGTTTGGCTAAAACGTGGTTAATCATAATGGTCCTATAGTTAGAGGGAATATTTTTATTTCCATTTTTAAAGATAGGCACCATAAGGCTTTGCATCCAAGGTTTAGGGAATCCTTGTTTCACTGCCAAATTGAGGAGTTTGTGTATATGATGGATGAAAATAGACCTTCCCATTTTGAAAATTTCAGCTTGGTAGCCTTCAATATCCTTAACTTTCCCATTAGTGAATTTCTTAATCATGAACTCCATGTCTTCCAAAGAAAATATATCCTCCTCTATATGAGTGTTCAAGATGGTTCCCATGGTGTCTAGGGAATCATACAAATTATTAAGATAAATATCCCAGTTTTTTAAGGGGATCAAATTATTTTCTTTAATTTTACGAACAATAATTTTCCTCCCAAACTTTATGGGCTCAACTTTAGAAATGTGAAGAATATGCTCTTGCCTCCTTATAGATTTTTTTCTTCCTTTTGAGAAGAGATTTATACATATTTATTTTTTCAAGCGTTATGGTTTCATTAGGAGCATCCCTAATTGATTTCATATAAATTTATTTCATATAAATTTTACGATCATTATCATACCAAGGGTTGGAAGTTCTATTATTATTTTTATAAGACGTGCCTTAGAAGAGAACTTGTTAATCGTGGTGGAAAGGGTTGTAGTAAAACTGTGGTAGATGTGATCAATGTTATCATAATATGTTAATAAAGCTAAATCCATTTGTAAATCCTTAAGAAGATATCCATTTTACTTATGTCAAAATGAATGTGCCTTTAAATCTCGCAATTCTCTTACATGTGGATGGTGTGCATGTAAAGATTTAGAGTTAAGGTTATAGGTGTATGGTCAGAATCAGGCTCATGATTAGTTAGAGGGTAAAAATTTACATTACGGTTGAGAACATGGGTATCAAATATCGTATAATCCAAAAAAATACCTCCAAGCCCATGAATACAAGTCATCTAGCGAGAGGTTGGCCATTTATTAATTCCATTACAAATTATCAAGTCATGGGAACTACAGACCTTGATTAGCTCGGTACCAAATAATTTCTTGGTTATGTCTTCATAATTTCTTTTGAAATGACTTGCTAAGTCAAATTCCTCATATATCCAGAGGGAATTAGGGTGAGAGTTATTACTTAGGAGAGTAGCTTGGTTAGTAGCAGTTTTAACACTGAAGTCCCCTAGAACTTAGATGATATTACCTTCATTCGTTAGACTATGAATATCTTGTTGTAAGTTATCAAAGTGAAAATTATTCTCTAGGTTTTTTTCTTATCAGAGGTAGAGTTGATAGGAGAAAAATAACAAATTCGAGATAAATCCTATTGGTGTTAGAGTCAGAAATTTCGATCCAAACGTACCCATTGAGGGGGTTGATCTTATGAATTTGAATATGAAAAGAAATTTTTTTTTTTTTATATAACACGTTATTCCACCAAAACCGCTATGAGAGGATTTCTTGTTCTAGGCCAACCAAAGAATGAATCCATCTATCTGGGGGACCTTAGATTCATCATGCTCCCAAGTTTCGACTAAGAAAATAAGATCAATATCGCTTGGGATCCAACTTAACATAGAACCTTTATGCAATAGAAAATAACAACAATACCATAAAAAGATTTAGAGTGTTCCCAATTCCTATTTATTACTCTTATTTTGGTCTCTATCTCTAACAATAACATTCCCATTTAATAAAACAAACCATATTAAACTATTTTCATATGGATATCATAAACATTGTTGTGAAACCTTTGATTTCACCCATTTTATGATGTATATTACTAAGAATATACTTAGACTATTAAATTGAAACCATCTATAATATTTGTATTTTTTTTAATAAAAAAATTAAAAATCATATTTCAAATAAACCACACCTATTAAAATAATTATTAATTTATAATCAAAGAAATCAAATCATCCCATATTTGGGTTTCACATTATTACAAACAAATTATATAAGAAAATATTTCATTTGAATGAAAAATTATGAATTTCATAACTCCATTTTAATGAATCCTATATTAAAATTTTAAAATTATAAATTATTCATAATTTCCAAGTAAAAACAAGGCTACAAGTAGCGACTACCTGCCGCTTAGTTTAAATATAGTAATGTTGCAATGTGATGTTGGAAATGTCTATGGATAGCTATTACAGCTATTACATGCTGCTTAATGTAATTATAGAGACGTTGCAATTTGAGTTTGAGCATGTTTATGAAGATTTGTTTGGTAATAAAGTATAGTTAAATTAAATTAGAAATAATTGTTGCAATTTGAGTTTAGTAGTAGTTTAAATCTATCTAAATTATAGTAAAACAACTTTTGTGTTGACGATGGTAACCAATTGATAATTACTAGGATGACCCATGAGCATATGCATTTGATGTGTAGATTAGATTTTCTACATATGCTTAGCTTATTTTTGGAATCAATATGAGTATGACACAGTAGCTACTTTGCTACTTAATGTAAATATAGAAATGTTGCAATTTGAGTTTCAACATGTTTATGAGGATTTGCTTTCTAATAAAGTTGCTGCTTAGTTTAGTAGAGTTAAATTAAATTAGAGATAGTTGTTGCAATTTGAGTTTGAGCATGTCTATGAAGATTTGCTAGATGTTTCCATTTGAATTTAAAGATGTCTATGAGGATTTTCTTTGTAATAAATTTGTCGCATAGTTTAGTTTAAATATAGCTAAATTAAAGTAAAAAATAAGAATTTATGTTAGTATTAAGGTTTAGAATCTTTTTTTTACTAATATTTTGTTAATCTGATTCCACCCAACTATAATAACAATGCCATATTGTCTACCATCTGAAGACTTTTACATTTTCGTAAAGTATATATATGAATATGAAAATTTATAATGCTAAAAATAAAAATATTATTATAAGAATTTATAATAAAAAAAAATATAATTTATATATATATATATATATATATATATATATATATATATATATATATATATATATAAGGAATTTATTGTTATTATTCAAAAATTTGCATTTTATTTTTATTTAAATTTACATGACATGATATATAGCAATTAAAATTGTTTAATATTTTGTATATTTATATATTTGATATATTTAATGTATATTCCAAAATTTAATAACGTAATTTAGTTTGCCAATTTGAGTTTTTAGATATTGGATAGTTCAATATTTTACTCATTAGGAATGTGGTTTTTTAATTACATTTTTCAATTTCTAATGGTTTTTTTAATATAAAATAAAGCAGCCATGATTCGACCAGCAATAGTTACTAAGAAGTCTTATACTACACATAATCGTTTTATTATTACTGGGTTATGAAAACATGTGTTTCTGAAATGGCTGAGGCAAGACGATTAGAAGACCTAGAAGTGCTAATAGTTATTAGATGGTTAGGTACCTAGATTTTTATGTAATAGGCACAGGTAGAGGTAGTGGTGCCTGGTAGTGGGATCAAAGTTAAACTTCGACATGAAGAGCCTGTTGAAATGTTATGTTCAAATACAGCATTGTATAATGGCCAACGTCTAATTCTTCTTGGAAGGATCCTGACATTGGGCTGCTTTCTAAAATGGTGAACAATCATGTTTGTTTGATCGGCGCAGTCCTGTGTGTTTGAAAAACATAGTTTTTTTTCGAGTTCGGGGACAGACTCTGTATTTGGTAAAACGGAGTATTTTAATATGAAACAGAGTGATATTTTGTTTTTATGTGCAGGAGAGTTTTTAGTGAAAACCCCGTGGTCCCCACAGTGTCTTGTTGATGTGGCGATGTTTCGATGCGATCATCGCAATCGGAACTGACATAAGCCACCACAACAAATTTTTATATCGCCGATGGTATGGCCTGATGTTTTCATCGCATCGGAAGTGTTTTAAGTTATGGCCCAATTGCACAGTATGAAGTCCGAACCCGATCCTGCTTACTATGGCGGAGTTAAATTTGTCATCACGTCCGTTTTTCAATCGGCATCGGAGATTTTTGTAATGGCCGGTCTGCATTGTTTTAAACGGGACCCGATGCATATTATTCAGCAGATTTGATTACAAACTCCCACTGTACGTAGAACCCTCTGGCGGACATGATATAAGATTATAGGGTGGATTTGAGTTTTCATCGCGCGTAAAAAACCCTGTGTGACATCAGCAGGTTTGTGACGCGAAATCCCGCGATCCATTTTGGTTTAATATTTTTTAAGTCCAGCGGTGTTTTGTTTTCATTCATCGCCCGATGCAAAGGATTTATGTCAAAGGTTTTTAACCTTTGGTCGTATATGTTATATGCAATTTTTGCAATGTTCATGCGCGATTTATAAAAGGCCTGAGAGCCTTTGTAATAGGTTTTGTTATGTTTTAACATAAGAGATATATGTAATGTGGATCCCACAGGCCACATACATATTGTTTAGATTCAAGTTTAGTTTTATTTAAAAAGGTTTTTGGTCTTATGTTTTTAAACAACAGCGACATATAAAAGTTAAAAAGCCCGAGAGGCATTTGTAATTGAATGTTATGTTTTATTTGAAAAGCACAACAGAGTGCGAAATAGAAAATTCATACATAGCAGTGTAGTGGTTTTTTTGAACAGAGACAGAGTGTGTTATTTTTTGTAACAGTGAGAAATTCCAACAGAGCCATAGTCAAAGTGTATTGTGCATAAGAATTCTCGATATGAACTCAGAGAGCTCGTTAATATTTTTAAGTCTTAGGAATATTTTACTCTTTTATCCATTCTTAAAATAAAGCCGGAAAGTCAAGCATTATGAAGTATAAAGATACAAAATTGTAATTAAGGATATAATTTGAATTGTTTTATTTATAAACCCAAGTTCGAAATGTCACCTTACAGGTGATATGCGTGTTATCCTATGGTAGGGTATTACCCTAAACGAGTATAGAAAATAGGCAAATGTAGTCCTATAAATAAAATAGTACAAGCACTTGAAGAACAAGTACAGATGCTAATTGATCTATTTCAAACACAAATATGTGAAAAATATATATAGATCAGCCACTATAACATAAAAGACATGGAGCCTATGATAAAACAATATTTTAATTATTCACTGAATTTCCGTGATGGCACTAATCTTCAAACATAGTATTTTAATATGAAACAGAGAGATATTTTGTTTTTATGTGCGGGAGATTTTTTAGTGAAAACCCCATGGTCCCCACAGTGTCTTGTTGATGTGGCGATGTTCCGATGCGATCATCGCAATCGGAACTGCCATAAGCCACCACAGAAAATTTTTATATCGTCGATGGTATGGCCCGATGCTTTCATCGCATCAGAAGTGTTTTAAGTTATGGCCTGATTACACAGTATGAAGTCCGAACCCGATCCTGTTTACTATGGCGGAGTTAAATTTGTCATCGCGTCCGTTTTTCAATCGGTATCGGAGATTTTTGTAATGGCCGTTCTGCATTGTTTTAAACTGGACCCGATTCATATTATTCAGTAGATTTGATAAGTAGGTTTCGCGTTACAAACTCCCACCATATGCAGAACCCTCCGGCGGACGCGATATAAGATTATAGGGTGGATTTGAGTTTTCATCGCGCACACAAAACCCTGTGTGACGTCAGCAGGTTTGAGACGCGAAATACCTCGATCTATTTTGGTTTAATATTTTTTTAAGTCCAGCGGTGTTTTGTTTTCATTCATCGCGTGATGCAAATGATTTATGTCAAAGGTTTTTAACCTTTGGTCGTATATGTTATATGCAATTTTTGCAATGTTCATGCGCGATTTATAAAAGGCCCGTCGGAACCTCCAACATCAACAAGACACTTTGTGGGGACCAAATGAATCTTAGTAAAAATAAATAAATATTATACATATATATGTATGGATTAATTTATTAAATATATAATTCATAAACTTTGGCTCTACTTCAAATTATAAATATGTTATAATAAAACATAAAAAAAAATATATCTTATAACGATGGAAATGTATAATAATATAATATATTTAAAAAAATGAAACTAATTTTAAGGAGCTAAATACATTCTTATATATAAAAATTTTATATTTATCAAAATAAATTATAAAAGAAGCTTGACTGAAATGGATTACGTGCTGGTGTTTATATATATGTATGGATTAATTTATTAAGTATATAATTTATAAACTTTGGCTCATTCAAATGTGTTTCTTGTAAACATAGGATGTCAGATTGAATTAGATCATAGTCATTTAACAAATCATCAATATGTATTTGTAAACTGCGGGTGTTTACAGAAAGAATTGAAATATATGCTTTTGTTTCTAATAACGAATAGTTGTAGTCTAGTTGCCACTTTGTGTTTCTTTGTAAACGTTCCATTTCAACAGAAATTTTGTGTTGAATTCGGAATTTTTGTTTCTTAAGTGGACTAAGCAAATACAATGATTCTATGTTTCTTAGACGAGAAAGAGCTGTATATACTAATTCATGGCGTCATATTCCTAAAGGATCAAATGAAAGATTTTCTAGTGTTAAGCCTTGTGATCTGTGTATTGTACGTGCACATGCTAGTTGGTTTGGAAATTTTTTTTCTGTTTTTCAAGTTGTCTGTTTTAGCTAATACAAAAACTGGCTTTGTTGTGCACAATATGGGAGTCCAATCGCTACAAATTTCTTCGCTATATAGAAAAGAAAATTTATGTTCTTGTTGATGGCCAACACGCTCATCATATAATTTGATCCATATTACATCAAAGTTGTCTAATTTTACATATGATTTAATGATACCATTTGTACCGTTGACTAGACCGTCTTGTAAGTCATAGTTTCCTGCATATATTTCAACTAGCATATTAAGTTTTAGGACAATTTGTGAAGGCAATGTTGCTATGTGTGCATGAGATGGTATGTTTCCATGGTTTTCTTCTTCGTAATCAATTGCATCAATTGAAATTTCATCACCAGGAACAATAGACAACATTTTCTTGTTATGTAATGCTACATATTTATTCCTAAAAAATAGATATGGGAAAGTAGGATCATTAGGAGAATTTGAATACAATTTCTATTTAGGTAATTCAAATCATCTTCTGTTTGATTATTTATATGCATCCTATTCAAAATGGTAATGAATATTTCATTTGTTTGACGCATTGCAATGTGCAATTCATAGTACTTTACATGTTCTTTCCAAAAGTCATATGTTATTAGTTGCCTTCTTATTGTAGGTTGTTCAAATATTAGTGAATCTTGTATAGGTTGTGCTTGGTACAAGTTGCCACAAAATATGATATCAATGTTTCCAAAGTATTTTGTTTGGTTATGCTTAATGTTTCTTAGTCGATCCTCAATTTGATATAGAAAACAACTTCCAATTAGAGATACTTCATCAATGAGAACAACCCTTAATTCTTTGTATAGTTGTGTTAAGTTGTCTAATACATTTTTGCTAAGTGGAATAAAACTAGATTTTTTGAAAGGCATTAGCAATGCAGAATGAATTGTCACTCCACCCACATTATATGCAGCTTTACTTGTATATGCTAATATGAAACCTTTTGGTTTCAAAGGGTCTGTATTGTAATGTTCATTGTAAATGCGCATGAGCATTTGAAATATTTCTTTTGATGTGAATGTTTTTCCAGTACCAGCTCCTCTAGTCCAAAATAGGTAGATTGGTTTGTCTATTTTCTTTCGTTTTTTCATTGCAATGTCTTTGAGTATTGCTTGTTGTTCTCTATTAAGCATTCTCCTAATCTTGTAGTATTCTTCATTGCTAAGCATAAATGGATGTTCTGTAAATTGAAAACCAATGTTAAGATGTCTTTTTTTGTCATCTCATTGGGGAAATTACAAATCTTTAGCCAAGTCATAGTTCTCGGTAACATCATTGGATATTTCAAGTTTTTTTATTGTATGGTTAGAAGTTGCAGTGTTGTTGTCAATTTCTTGAATTTCTTCTTCCAAATCACCCCATTTCTTGTTCATGTTATATGTGAACTTAGTTTCATTGTTCTTTATTGTGTTCTTATGCAACATGTATGCACTCTTCCATGTCAAGAAGTCTTGCTTTAGCGCATCTTCATTGTTTTCGAACGGAAAATATAGCAAAAGTTTTTCTCTGTAATAGTTTTCATAGTCAATGTGTTTTTTGTATTTGATGAATCGAATTACTTTTTCTTTTTTTCTTTTTGATATTGGTGTGCCATCTTTCCTATACTTTGATACAAATTCAACTAAACATACATTCTTAATAGCATTAGTCCTATTGATATATTAATCAATTATAGAACTACACATAACATCTTCAAAGTTGTCAAGAATTTGTTTCAGAAGAGTGGTTGGTTCAAGTATAAATGTGCGTTCATCTGTTGGTGCTATGTTTATAAAGTTGCATTCTCTTGAACTATGATTGAAAGGTAGGGAGAGAGCTATGTGGACTGCTTGTTAAGCTGAAATTTGTTGAAGGTTAAGCAAGGAATTGCCTAGAGATCGTATCATTTGAATAACATCGATTTTTCTCTTTTCATGTTCTTTTCGTATCCTTTTGAATGCATTTTTCATAGATCTGTCAACTTTGGTCATATATGAACTGCAATATGAAGCTGCAGCATATGCATTTAGAACATATTGAGCATCTGTATTTGCATTCCATAGGTGTGGCATATTGTATGAAAAGCTATTATTCCATATTTTTGATGGTTTTCGTTGCAAGAATACCATTGGTTGTGTTAATGTATTTGTATTAATTCGATGTAATCAGTTTCTATTAACTGTAATTCATATAAGAAATTTTCATGACTAGTTGATTTGTGATAGTGTTTTTGTTCTAAGGTGCTTTGCAAGGACAAAAAATTTTCATTTATTGAGTCATGTAGCGAAGTAATTGGTTCAAGAATCCTTGTTCTGTTCATTGGTAGCATTGGAAATTTGTATCTACACTATGATGCTTTTCTTTTTTTACAGCTTTTGGTATGATGATGTTCATGTATCTTTGCGAGTTATGGATCAAGGTGATTTGTGCTACAAGTTATATAGTTGTCCAAGAAGTTTTCAATTTCTAAGTTACTATTAATTCCATATACTGGAGCATTTTCTATCCATATAAGAGCATGTTAATGTGCACTACCTCTATTTTGGAACTCAGTTACAAGGTAGTAATCTAATATTTTGCCAGAAAATGTATTATCTTGACAGATCAATTGCTTCAATGCATTTGTCTTATGTATATAGTAACGTGTACATGTTATTGGGTCCTTTCTGACAAGATAATAAATGTTGTATTCCTCAATTGTTTCAATGTGTTTCTTTTTATTTCTATTGCTATGCAATTTAGTAAGAGTTTCTACTAGTGGTGTCCAACGATGCTCTGCACTTGTAAATGTAACAAAGAAAGTTGGAGAACCTAATTGTCGTATCATTGCAAATATATGTTTTTGCATTTGTTGGTGGTCATCAACAGAAATTATTATGTGTTTGAAATCTATGTATCCAATGTGACTTTTTAGTAACTTTTCTAATTTGGGCTTGTACTTAACATATTTTGCTAACAAATTTTTTCCTTGTAATTTTCCTTTCCTTATTCGTACTGAAATGCATGACATGACCTTTTCAATGATTATTCGCATTGTCTTGAAGAACAATTTTGTGATGTGATAGGAAAAGTGACCACTGCAATGCATTAGTTCCCATTTTACTATTTCTTGGTAACGAAATCTTTGTACTATATCATCGTCATGTGGATCTCCAAAGAATAGTGTTGGGAAACTAATTTCTTCTGCATGTTTGTCTTTGATTATCCCAAGTGGTCTTTCTCCCTCAGCTGGTGCTATTTCAATAATCTTGTGTTGTAAATCATGAATTCGTTGTGAAGCTATGAATTCATGTACTAAGGTTTCAGTTGGTCTTTCACTTTTTGAAATGCTATCGGTTTCACTTTTGCTATCAATTTTCTCATGCTCGGATGTATTATCTTTATTGTTCAATTCAAGTATATGATTCCAAATTCTATTAATGGAAATGTTTTCAATTTTATATAAATTTCGAGAACATAGTCCTCTAAGTGCTCTCATGACAGTATGCACACGCACTTTTCCTGTTTGATATGCATTCTTGTATTATAGTCATCGTTTTAATGTAATAGAAATTGTCATTGTGTTGTTTATGAATTGTGGCAATGATTTTTGGACAATGTCCATCTGGACAGGTACATTGATTATTGAGACAGTTAAGCCCATTTGTGATTGCTTGTTGTCAGATTGTCTTATCTGTGCAAAAGGAATTCTTAATGCAACAAGTCTTTCCTCAAGCTCTGAAAGTTTTGTTACAGTTTGCAATGGCTTATTACATCTTATTTGTTCAGGTGTTGCAAAGCGAGGCAACTTTGCATTGGAAAGTGCTGTTTTGCAAGATCTACAAATGATATTTAAACACAATGTCTTCTGTTTTCCAGATATGTTTATGTAAAATTTTTCCAATTCAAGTCCAATGCTTGAGATGTTCCTTTGAAATTGCAACGTCTTACATATTGTACATTTGGCTTTTGGTGTGTCTTTGATTTGTTGTTTGTAAATTTCTATGGGAGTACTTTTTCGTGACGAACAATTTTTATCTGCTATTTTGTTTCTATTTTATCCAATTTTATTTGGGTTATTTGTACGTATCATTTGTTTCAATTTGCGCAATTCTATTCTATTCTTGGTGTTTTCATGCATTTGTACTATTCTATGTTGTAGATTGCACTGATTTTTATTTTGATTTGATAGTAGTGGTTCATAATGAATGTGTGATGTACTTGTTTCAAATGATAATATTTTGTACGTTTGATTGAAATTTGTTTTTGATGGGTAGTAATTGACAATGATTTTATTGTTAAATGACCATATTTTTATGCTTACATTGAATATGATCGATGTCCATTGGAAGCAAAATGATGTTCCCTCAACTCCTCCTTTTTCATACGGCATTGTCATATTAATTAGGTATTGTTGCCAGCCTGCAACCATTGTTTGTGTAGAAATTATATAACTGATATGTTATATGCCTAAGATTATCCTGATCATATACTATTTGACTTCATGCACAATAAAAAATCTATTCCACCATTGATCATCATATGCAGAAATCAAATCAATTGCATGCACACATTAAAACCATAAAAATTCACACACATTAACACAATGATTTATGGGAAAGATTAAAGCTGAAAACCCCAAACTATATGTATAATATATTTCATAGATATCATGTAACAATCATCATACAAATCTTATCACAAGCTCTCAGTACAATCTCCAATCACTACACACTAATCAGGTCCTGATCTAGCAAATCCATGCACCGATCCTCTGCCACCTGCTAGCCTGCCTCTACTGTGCAATCCCTGCTGAATATGGGCTCTGAATGAGTTTGAATCCACCTGGCTTGCACTGCACAATCCTCATTGGCATCTCCATCAATGTGTGGTGCAAAATTCATGCACCAGTATAGTCACAACTGATAGTCACACTGCTCTTTCACCTACCTCTCCACTGGTCTCCACTGAAACTGTCCATGCACTGTAGTTAACTGATGTATTCTTCAGTTGATTAATGAGTTAATAATTAGTGAATTAATTAATAATTAATTCACACCACTCTCACTGGTGTATCAATCAGTTAGACTAGATACAACTAGCTCAACTGTGTCTAACTGAGTTAAACTGAACACAACTCCACCAACTACCTCAATAACTCCACCAAACTCTGTCACATGAGTTCTAACTGAAGTCTCCATGCAATAGCTCCACTTAACCCTCGGGAATAGCATAATTCCTTCTATCAGCTCCTGTGCCACATCTGTGCACTTAACTGAAGTGCTCCAAGAGAATAAGATAATGTTTATAGTCCAAATATTATTAAGAGCTAATAATATTCGACACATCTATTTTTAGACTGGCAATCTAAAAATAGATTCCGCCTAATATGTCTAAAAATAGAAGTCCATCTATTTTTTCCAACTTGACCAACCATCCACAAATAGCATCCTGCAACTCATAGAACATGATCCATATGTCTAAAAATAGACATAGTCTAAAAATAGACTTTGCGCCAAAAATAGCCTGCGGGCCCACTTAGTGAAGGCGAATTCTTTCCACTAAGCTCATCATCTTGTTGCAATCTCAACACTCCCTCTCAACAATATAGGGATTATCTGCTACCCCGATCCTGCCTCTGTGGTATTCGAATTTGCTCCTGGTGAGCACCAGCACGTCGAATGTCATCATCACGATCCTACGCCCAAGAATGTGAAAAGTAACACTGATCTTCCGTGCCCCACAATCTCTGATATGATGACACCGGATGTCAATGTGTTTAGATCTATCATGAAATACGGATTAATCGAAGAGTTTGATGGAACTACGGTTATCATAATATATCACGATGGGATCTAAGTGTGAACGAGTTTTCTTGAAACCCGGGATCTTCCTCATCCATGTAGCCTCGCACTGCGTGAGCTTATACCTTGTGCTTGGCCTCGTGCTGAAGCGAGTGCCACGGATCTCTTCTTGTTCTGATTTGTGCCAAGCTGATGTCGACTGACAGGGTTCATTTTCCCTACGATGTGCTCTTTCATTTAGGTGGGCTCTTTACCCAATGCACGTCTTATTAAGCTCATGCGACTTCACCCTATCTAAAATTTGTCAGGTGTTGAAGTCCATATCTGAGTGCCTAGAGATGTCTCAATACATGCCTTCCAAAAGAGCTTGGTAGGCTTAACCATAGCTTGTGAAAGCTAGTTAATAGTGTAGCATATGTCAGGTCGTGTATTGACTAGATACATAAGCGACCCCACCAACTGTCAGTAAACAATGGCATCCACTACATCTATCGATGTAGCATCCTATTTCCTCCAACCACCAGGAAGAGGAGTGTCGATAGGTTTGCAGCCTTGCATGTTGAACTTCTCTAGTATCTCTCGAGCATACTTGCCTTGAGACACAAACAATCCATCACTGCGCTGCCAAATTTCCAATCCCAGGAAATAATGAAGGAGGCCCAAGTCCTTCATCTCAAACTCCTTTGCAAGATTAGCCTTGCATGAGAGTATCAACTGTGCATCACCAGTCAGTATCAAATCATCTACATAAAGTACAATGATCAGCAACTTACCCTCAACCACTATTTGGTACAGGTTGGGATCCGCCTCGCTCTTGGTAAAACCAAGTCTAGTAAAATAACTGTCGATTCATGTGTACCAAGCACGAGGTGCTTGTTTCAACCCATACAACGCTCTTTTGAGCCTGCACACATGCGACTCTCTGTTGAAGATCTCGAAACCTTAGGGCTACTCTATGTACACCTCCTCCTCAATGACTCCGTTGAGGAACGTAGTCTTCACATCCATCTGATGAATGTGCCACCCCATCTGCGCTGAGAGAGCTAGGATTCTCCATATGGAAGAATACCTTGCGACAGGTGCAAAGGTTTCCTCATAGTCAATCCCCTCAATCCGTGAGAAACCCCGGGCAACAAATATTTCCTTGTACTTCTCGACGCTCCTATCAGCTGCTTGCTTCACTTTGTAGATCCATCTCAAACCTACCACTGATTTCCCTTCTGGCCTTGGGACAATCTCCCATGCACTATTTCTGACAATCGAATCATACTCTTCCATCATGGCATCTACCCATGCAGGGTCCTCCACAGCTTCCTCGAAAGAGGATGGCTATATCACGATACACTTGCTCATTAGAGCCATCTATCCAGTATATCAGTCAGGTGACTGTCTCTATCTGCACTGTGATGTAGGTGCTCCTACGATCTTCTCTACATCCTGATTCAGTCGCTCAGCTTCTGTAGTGCACTTCTGCCCTCTGATGGTTGGCGCTGCATGAGTGGTTTCTTCCACTCCGTGAACCTCCTCTTGTGGCTGATCCACATCCAGAGACTCATCCTTAGGAACTAATAGCTCCTCATCTACATGCAAGTGTAGCTCCCTCTCAAGCGAACACTTCATGGCTTTCTCCTCATGAAATTTGATATCCATACACTTCCGACTATCTGGAAAATACACATGATAGTTGTGGGGTGTATCAGTGTACCCCACAAATATCCCAACCTATGCGGTCGGCTCCAACTTCTTCCTGGCATCTTTCATCACATGAATGTAAACAGGTGAGCCAAAAATCTTCAAATGAGAAATATCAGGCTTCTTACCAAAAAACGCCTCCTCGGGTGTACTCATGCCAAGCACTCTATGAGGACAACGGTTTTGAACATAAACCGCAGTATTGCATGCCTCATCCCACAAGTGTATGGGAAGGCCCTGATCATGCAAAATCACCTGTGCAGCACCCACGATCGTTCTGTTCTTTCGCTCCGCGGCCCCATTCTGCTGTGGGTTATGAGGCGCTATGAGCTCTCTTCAAATTCCTTCTGCGCTGCAAAAGTCCTTGAATTCGCCAAAGATAAATTCAGCACCATTTTTCGCTCCTAAGAGCCTTCACCTGCTTCCCTGACTCTTTCTCCACTAGTGCCTTGAACTCACAGAACTTTGAGTATGTCTCACTCTTCTTCTGCATGAAGAAGATCCAGCACTTACGAGAAAAGTCATCAACAAATATCACATAATACCTATGATTTGTTGTCAAAGATACTGAGAAAATTCCACACACGTCTGTGTGAATTCTCTCAAGGATCGTCATGGCGTGACTATCCTTCTCATGAAAGGTGGGTTTCACAAATTTTCCTAAAGTACATCCCTTGCACTGATCTGACTGCGCAAGTGTACCTTTGGGAAGTCCGGTAGAAATCTGCTGCAAAATTTTCAAAGTACCATGGTGAAGATGGCCCAATATCCTATGCCATAGCTCACCCTCATCTCGGCTCACCACTCCTTCTACCTTGCCTACCATTGTTGTGCAGCCATCTACCTACAACTGATAAAGGTTCTTAACTCGAACCCCTATCCTCCGGGTTTCACCAGTTTCCTTACTGCGCAAGAAAGCCTTTCCCTCGCTAAAGACAACATCATATCCCTTGTCTTCTAACATGGCCACCGAGATCAGATACTTCTTCAATCCTGGAACATGCATGACATCCTTCAATACGAAAGGTTTACCAGAATCCCTCTCAAAGGAAATGGTCTCGATACCAGTCGCACTGTATCTACCATCATTGCCCATCTCGATGTGCATTCCAAGATCCTTCTCATCCAGATCACTGAAAAAATATTTGTCTCCGGTCATATGAAAAGGCGCACCAATGTCAAGAAACACAACTAATCCCATCATACTTGAAACCAAGCATCTAATCAGCGAAAAATCCAACTCAAATTGCGAGGCTAAGGCCTCTCCAGCTGCAGATCCAACAGCCTACTTATTTTTCTTCTTCTGTGGACAATTAGTGGCGTAATTTCTGTGTTGGTGACAGTGAAAGCACTTCACCTTGGACATGTCCTGCTTCTTGCCTTTCGTACCGGATTGAGAATCATTCTTCTTGCTCTTCCCCTTCCTTGCTTTGGCAGCCAAAGCACAATTTTCCTCATCTTCATTCTTCGATGAAGATCCATCCCTGGTACTCCGCCTTATCTCCTCCTGCACAAGATCTGACCAAAGTTGCTCCCATCCTGGTAGTTTCTCCCGACCATTGACAGAGTCCTCATAGGAATGCCAACTCTTCGGAAGCCCAAGGAGAGCCAAGCTCACCAAGTCCTTTTCATCTACAATAACCCCCACACTTCCCAGCTCATCCCTGCACTGGACAAACTTCGTGAGGTACTTGGGTATACTCTCGCCCTTCTCCATTTTTATTTTCCTGAGCTTATCCTTGAGTGCCAACTTCCTCTGGTCACTCTTGCTTTGGAACAAGTCTATCAAAGCTTTCCACATCAAGAATGGAGAAGATTTACCATGAAGGCTGGACACTATGTGATCCTTCACACCTTCCAAGAGAATCCTTCGACATTTTTCTGTCTTATTTTGCCATGCGTCAAGTGCGGCAGCATCACTAGAAGCAGGTTTTGGAATTTCTGCATCTATGAACTCCTTCAACCCATTATCCTCCAGCACTGCCTCCATCCTGTCTTTCCATGAAATATAATTCGAGCTGCCCTCAAGGGCATACTCCAATCACATTCTATTGAAAGACATCTCAACTTTGACACCAAGAAAACACTGCTGCAAATTCGAATTCCACCAGCACAAAACGCAACCGCTTCAATGTTTCGCAATTGCTCCGATGATCAATATCGCTCTGATACCATGTAGAAATTATATAACTGATATGTTATATGCCTAATATTCTCCTGATCATACACTATTTGACTTCATGCACAATACAGAATCTATTCCACCACTGATCATCATATGCGGAAATTAAATCAATTGCATGCACACATTAAAACCATAAAAATTCACACACATTAACACAGTGATTTATGGGAAAGATTAAAGCTGAAAACCCCCAACTATATTTATAATATATGTCATAGAGATCATGTAACAATCATCATACAAATCTTCTCACAAGCTCTCAGTACAATCTCCAATCGCTACACACTAATCAGGTCCTGATCTAGCAAATCCATGCACTGATCCTCTGCCACCTGCTAGCCTGCCTCTACTGCATAATCCCTGCTGAATATGGGCTTTGAATGAGTTCAAATCCACCCGGATTGCACTGTGAAATCCTCATTGGCATCTCCATCAATGTGTGGTGCAAAACTCCTTTGTGAGTGTAATTATTTTAACTAATATTCTGTTTGCTCTTTCCTACCTCTGCTTTGAGGTACTCCTTTTTTTGTCCTTCTTGTAGTTAACTGATGTATTCTTCAATTTATTAATGAGTTATTATTTAGTGAATTAATTAACTAATTAATTCACACCACTCTCACTAGTGTATCAATCGGTTAGACTAGATACAACTAGCTCAACTGAGTCTAACTGAGTTAAACTAAATACAACTCCACCAAACTCTGTCACATGAGTTCTAACTAAAGTCCTCCATGCAATAGCTCCACTTAACCCTCAGGAATAACGTAATTCCTTCTGTCAGCTCCTATGCCACATCTGTGCACTTAACTGAAGTGCTCCAAGAGAATAAGATAATGTTTATAGTCCAAATATTATTAAGAGCTAATAATATTAGACATATCTATTTTTAGACTGGCAATCTAAAAATAGATTCCACCCAATATGTCTAAAAATAGAAGTCCATCTATTTTTCCAACTTGACCAACCATCCACAAATAGCATCCTGTAACTCATAGAATATGATCGACATGTCTAAAAATAGACTTTGCGCCAAAAATAGCCTGCGGGCCCACTTAGTGAAGGCGACTTCTTTCCACTAAGCTCATCATCTTGTTGCAATCTCAACAGTTTGACTTTGTGTAGTTTCATTTGTTAAGTGTTTTTCTATACAATTTAAAACTAATTTTAGGGAGCTAAATACATTCATATATATAAATATTTTATAGTTATCAAAATAAATTATAAAAGAAGCAACAATTTGAATATATAAATCAAATTTAAGTTTAAATATAGGACTATGGCCCATTGCGGCTTCTCTTTACAAATATGCACATTCGTTTTAATATATGTTAAAACATATATATAAAACATAAAACCTTCGTCGCAGCAGTTCACTTTGCAATCGGGCCAAAACAGAAAACATTTGTGATTCAAACTTGCGATTCATTATAATAATGCCGTGTGGTCTTGTGGGACCACACCACCTACGGACCTTGGCTTAAGGCGGAGGGCGATTAAACTATGTGCAATTGAAATGACACTTAATCTTAATACAATTTGCGATTGCAATTCAAAACTATATCAAATATTTTTGATATAAAATATTTGTTAAGAAGTTTCAAATACTTTAAATACATTTAAAATGCAAAGTTTAAGTGGAAAAAGACTTTAGTAAAACACTGGCCAGGTCGAAATATTTAAAGCCTGTGTGAAAAAAGGAACCAAGAGACTTTTCGATTCAGCGATGAATTGGACAGAACTTTGTTTCCGCTTGACAGAGTTCGATGGGGTGTATTGATCGTGCCATGAAGTTTGCAGGTAGTAGCTAGCTACGTTGTAGTCTTGTTATTCATGCAACATTGCCTAACCATTATGCCATGAATGAAAGTATTAATTAAAATTACTTTTTTTCTAGGGTTTTATTTTATCCAAATTGTTTAGTTACTTTTGAATAATTTAAATATTAATCTTAATTATAATAAAGTAATTAAACTAATTATATAAAATATAAAATCTGTCAAAAACAAATTGTTAAATATACAATATACAAAGTTTTAAAAAAAATTTAAAAACAATAATTAAATATAAATTTAAAGTTATATTTTTTTAATTAGCATAGTTAAAAATAAAATAATAAATCTACAATTATGTTGTTTAAAAAATAACTTTAAAATATACAAAATTTTAAAAAAATTTAAAAACAAAAAATTAAATATAAAATTAAAGTTATATTTTTTTAATTAACATAGTAAAAAATAAAATAAAATAATAAATCTATAGTGATTTTTTTCAAACAATAAAGTAAATTGAAATGTGTATTTTTTAAACTATACATAATAAAACAGGTAAAAGTATTACAAAACAAAACTTATCAAAGTGCTCCATCACGTGATAAAGCACAACGTGTCAAACGAACCTTTTGCAACTGTGGAGCCCGCTGAACGTGAAAAAACTTAAATCAAATATGGAAATCAAATTCGCCTTATAAAACTTATCGGGTCCAAGACTTACCACTAAAATGAGCTTGTAAAAGCTCATCGTGTTCGCCAGAAGTTTTTGGGTACGGGCCCAAACTGTTACGCGATGTGGAAATCAAATTCGCCTTATAAAACTTATCGCGTCCGAGACTTACGATAGCAATCAGACCAAAACAAAAGAACTTGCGATTTGTGATTGCGATTGTGCCAATCGCATCGCATCATTCAACGCTGGCAAAACAAACAGATGCGGTTGTATCATATAACTTGCGATTGCGATTGCGATCGCATCGCAATCTTCCACATCAACAATACACTTAATTTTAATACAATTTGCGATTGCAATTCAAAAGTATATCAAATATTTTATTGATTCATACCATTGCAATCAAGCCATAACAAAAGAACTTGAACTTGCGATTTACAATTGTGATTGTGCCAATCACATCGCATCATTCAACGGTGGCAAGAAAAACATATGCGATTGTATCATATAGCTTGCGATTGTGATTTCCATCGCATTGCAATGTTTCACATCAACAAGACATTTAATTTTAATACAATTTTCTATTGCAATTCAAAAGTATATCAAATATTTTATTGATTCATTACTTTTTAAATTTCTATTTTCAATTTATTGAAAAAGGTAATAGTATTCTTTAGTGCATATTTTATAAATATTTAATAAATTTATTTTATTCTTTAGTAAAACACTGGCCAGGTCGAAGTATTTAAAGCCTGTGTGAAAAAAGGAACCAAGAGAGAGTTTAATCAATAGCCCAAGGTTTACTAATGGCTCTTAACACTGGTTCAGAAAGTATATATATATATGGTAACATATATATTATCTCATAGAATCGAAGCTTGACTGAAAATTCTTAAACAAATAATTATCAAAAGCTAAGACTGGAGTATTTGAATATTAAAGTAGAAAAAGAATTTAACAAATTAAATACCAATCACCCAATAATGCTTAATATATAAGCTTTCAGTCGTAAAGTGTAGGTGAAGAAGAATCGTATTGTGGAGGAAATTATAACAAAGGCCAAGAGAAGGGAACATAAGACTAAATTTAGTCTTAGTACGGTGTTTAGACATAGAATTTTGTCCATTACTATTAACACTAAATATAGGAATCTGCAAAAAAATATATGAACTTATAAGCTAAGGAAGCATAAACTTAGAAAATGGCGCATTTACTATTTCTGTTACCATAACAATATTGCCCAAATGGAGAGATGTTGATCAAAGTTGATACATAAGAATATATGAAAAATTAATGTCCCTACTTCCTTTGCAGACGTGCGTACTTGTACTGCAGACAGTATGGAAAAATAATCTTAATGCCTCTCCCTCTTTTACCGACATGAATTAAAGTTTTAGATGTGAATCACGATTTTTGCAAAACCAATAAACAACAAGACAAAAGACTGGAGGTAGCTCGGGCATCAAGTCTGCACAAATATTTTTTTCAGGAGATTTTTAAATAGATTTATAACATTTATATATATAATGTGAGATTGTAAAGACATGTTCTATTCATTAAACATATATGTATAAAATCTAAAAATATTTGTAAAGGCCTAATGGAAAAGCTATATTTCTTAAATATACATATATTAAGTCTGAAAGTATCTGCAAATAGGTAGAAGAAGCACTATAAGTATAACTAGTGATTTTTGTTTCTAATTGTTCTGTGAGAACATTCTTGTTATGGAAAAATGTTGCAGACATACTGCACTTTGAGAAAGGCAGACCTGAGCAGTAAAATCTTATACAAAAATTTAGAAGAACTTTGCACTGATTTATGGATTACTACGTGTTTCTGTTGTAGCCAATGTTTGTAGAAGTGCTGGTGCTGCAAAGAAAAGGGAAAAATTAGTACAAATCTTGCTATTTTGGATATCATAATTTAAAGTGCATATATCTAATTTTTGCTTGAAAGATGAAGAATAATTACAAGTATACCTAGCTTTGGTAGGGCTTCCGTTGCTGTCAACAGATTGGATCTCGTTGTCTTCATTGATTGTAAATGTACCATTTATTTTGAAATCGCATAGCATATACATTGTTGCTTGTTTCTTTTGAACATAGTCTTGAAAAGACATATGTGCTAGGTTGGGAAGTAACTGTTTCAAGAGCAATTTGTTTCGAATGCAACATTGCAAATTGGTGTTGTTGGACTTGATTATGCAATTAAGACACTGTGAATAGGAAAAGGATGATCTTTTATTGCACTTTAGGAAATTAACTGTTGTCTCCTCTATCATTGTAGAGGTTGGTATTGGTGAATTGCATCCAAGACAAACTGGTTCAAATGGCGTAGAGTAAATGCTTGCAATTGTCAATGTTCCTTTTATCTGTTCATAGAGGAGGACAAGTAGTATATGTCAAAATAGAAAGAGATGAAGAAACAATTGCATATTGAGAAGTAGAGGTACTGTTTCATTTGTACTGACAGAGAATGTTGGAGGGTTCAATTTTCTGAGTTCTTCTGCTGCTTCTGCATTCAATTTTTTGATGAATGTAGCTTGCGTTGCTCGAAGTGTTCTGTCCTTGAGTTCTTTCCTTTTTGTTATGTTTTTGAATAACATAATTGGAAAATGGCCTTTTTGCAATTCTTGCTCAATTTCATTGTAGAGTGGTGCAAATGTTTCAAATAACTGCAACTGCAATAGAAGACAGAAAGTTTTTTTTTTTTTTTTTTTTTTCAAACTGAATTGAAATGTAGGATGGAACTAGCAATATAAAAACATTGCAAAGTAATTTATGTTACCGTTTCTCTATTGTCATCGAAATTTCCATCTTTAATTTGCAATGTATATTGGAAACTAATTTTCCGTTCAGCTGTCACAACTGCAGCAATTGTTCCAATTGGATATGTTTCTGTATTTTTTGTAAGCTGTTTTACTGTTGTATCTGGAATGAATTTATAATATTTGCAAATTGTTGGTATGTTATGCACGGTGCTTAGTTTAGTTAGCAGCAGAATCCAATCACAATCACCGCGGTCATAATTTGTTTTGGGAAGAACTTTAAAATTTGTAATAGATATTGCTTTTCCTGGTGATATTTTTTGTCCATGTTGTTCAATGAGCTCAGTTGGTATGGACAATGTGATTGTCATGATTCCTTCTATATCTGTCAAATCTGCACGTAGTGTTTGTCGTGCTTTGTGGACTTTATCAAGGCATGTGCTATAAATAACCATAACATCTCCATTGAACATTTTTCCAGTTTTGTGAATGTTTAGTTCTTCAATGGTAACTGGGACTAAATATGATGCTTTCGATCTGTGTATTGATGATGTTGATGTGGCAAAAGAGACAGTTAGAAGTAAAATACATTGGTGATAAATATAAATGCTATGTCAATGGTACGTATAAAAATTTGTTTCAAATTTACTTACTTGTCTAATTCAATTGCACCTGATATTTGTTGTTATCTGTCTATTGTAGCTTGATGTCCAGAGCTGCGAGATGAAAAAGATGCAACGTCATTGAATGGTGCGCTTGAACGTGACGACGAAGTGTTTGGTAAATTTTAACAACTAAAAATAAAAATAAAAGTATAAGCTTATTGTATATTGTAGTGGAAACTGAGTATTAGTTACTGAAAGAAACATTAATTGCATTTAAAAAATTCGATAATGGAATACTTATAAATTATACAATATTAAATTCAGAAAATTCTATTAGTGCAACAGAGATATATACTGATCTGAGTTGCAAATATTAAAAGTTTTCTGGCTGATAGAGAAAATGATTCAATTCCAGTACTATAGAAATGTGTAAATGCATGTAATACAGATGTATGAAATTTCAGGTACTACTGATTGGCATGAAAACATTGATAAATATTGACTCAGTAATACTAATCAGGAATCAATTGAACAAGTAATCAAGAATTCAATCAGCAATAGTTTCATAGAAAGAAATAAACAATTAAACATAGAGATATGTATATACATATGCATCGAAGAGTAAGTAAGTTGGGAGTAATAAGCAAACTTGGATGTCTTTGTTCATCAAGCTCCCTTTCCAATGGTGTTAATTATTATGGGTGGTTGGGAGTTTACATAATAAATATGTCAATCAAGATATATGTCATTTGAGCTCGTTCTACCACCCAACCAAAAATAATATAGAAACACCATAGGACAAAAGAAACAAAAAAAAAGCGTATAGATAAAATTACAAAGATAACAAGGAATATTAAGAGAAGTAATAATAAGATTGGAAACATTTTCTTCAAATTGTACAAAGTGAATTAAGATGCATATGGATTATGAAATAATTGAGTTTGATGTAACTGAAATAGAGTTATAATTTTGGAAGGAATTTAATTTCTATTTGATATTATCTTTATTACAATTTAGAGGTTGACAACAAGCAACATGGGAAATTGGAGGAGATGTTAGTGAAAAAGGGTTCAAATGTGAAGTGAAGAGGAAGCTTGACAAGTTTCTGGAGAAAGGGTGAGGAAAAGGAATTAAAGGTTGACAGGAAAAGAAGAAGAAGAAGACTGGGGTTGATAGAATTATGCATGTAACAGTTCTGATGCAAATAAGCAGTTGGTGATGATTGTCAAGTTTAAGCATGGAACATTATTGAGATGATGAAAAGGGAAACAACTTATATGGTAGTCCTAAAATACTGTAGAGAATAAGGTTCAGTACTCTGTGGTGTTTACTGTTAGATAACTCCAAAATGGTTATATATAGTTTGCAATTTGTAATGGAGGGTGTGTCATGTGTGCATGCAAATATTACAATGGGTTGAAAGACAAATTCAAGAATTAAAATGAATTTTGTGATGCTTGAGAGTTAAATCATCGATGCATAGTATAATTCTATATGAACAACAATCCTATAGAAGTCAGTGCTAGAAATATAAGAATAGATCTTGCAATAGTTTTGTATAAAGAAATAAACAATGAAACATAGAGATATGTCTATACATATGCATTGAAGGGTAAGTAAGTTGGGTGTAGTAAGAAAACTTGGATGTGTTTATTTCTTTTTGTGAATTGTCTTTGCCTGTTTGACTCATTGCATAAAGCAATAGAAATCTGAAAGACATACAATTAGAAGTCAAAGTCATAGTAGTTAAAAGGTTATAATGCAACTTTCAAAAACTTATTCAGAAACAAATTAAAGGTATCTTTGGTAATAATACTCACTGTTGATTTCATTTGTATAATAAGGACATGAGTAGGCAAGTATGACACTATTGACTAGAAAAAAACATTAGACTACTTTCATTTGCACTATGTTTCTGTTGCATTTTTGTCTTCAATGATGAGACAAATAGTATCATGGTCGGTCCAATATGTATCTAACCTGAAAGTATTATAGCTACAAGTTATGTTTGACCATATGTGATCAATGATTGATAGTTGTTTATTGTTATTTGTCTCTAAAAAAAAATGGAGGTTGTAATTGTGCATATACGATCTTAGTTTGTTTGTTTTGTTGTTGCTTCCAAGCATATTGATGTTTAAATCGCCAACAATTGCTATTGTTTGATTTGAATGTATGCTACATAATTCTTTTGAAAGAACGTCCAATGTATTGTTCAATGTTGCATATGGTGCAACATAGACATTGACAACTATAATATCCATGTCATGAAGAAGCATATTTGCTAGTGTAGCTTCAACGTTTTTTTCTTCAAAATGAATATGTTTCAAGATCTTTATACGCTTTTTCATACAAATTAGCAAACCATGTTTACTATAATTTGATATGCAATTGAATGTATCAAGTCTTTTTAGAAGCATTGGATCTTTCAAATGTGTTTCTTGTAAACATAGGATGTCAAATTGCATTAGATCATAGTCATTTAACAAATCATCAATATGTATTTGTAAACTGCGGGTGTTTACAGAAAGAATTGAAATGTATGCTTTTGTTTCTAATAACGAATAGTTGTAGTCTAGTTGCCACTTTGCGTTTCTTTGTAAACGTTCCATTTCAACAGAAATTTTTTGTTGAATTCGGAAGTTTTGTTTCTTAAGTGGACTAAGAAAATACAATGATTCTATGTTTCTCACACGAGAAAGAGCTGTATATACTAATCCATGGTGTCGTATTCCTAAAGGATCAAATGCAAGATTGTCTAGTGTTAAGCCTTGTGATTTGTGTATTGTACGTGCACATGCTAGTTGGATTGGAATTTGTTTTCTGATTTTCAAGTTGCCTATTTTTGCTAATATAGAAACTGGCTTTGTTGTGCGCAGTATGGGAGTCCAATCGCTACAAATTTCTTCGCTATATATAAAAGAAAATTTATGTGCTTGTCGATGGCCAACACGCTCATCATATAATTTGATCCATATTACATCAAATTTGTCTAATTTTACATATGCTTTAATGATACCATTTGTACCATTGACTAGACCGTCTTGTAAGTCATAGTTTCCTGCATATATTTCAACTAGCATATTAAGTTTTAGGACAATTTGTGAAGGAAATGTTGCTATGTGTGCATGAGATGGTATGTTTCCATGGTTTTCTTCTTCGTAATCAATCGCATCAATTACAATTTCATCACCAGGAACAATAGACAACATTTTCTTGTTATGTAATGCTACATCTTTATTCCTAAAAAATAGATAGGGGAAAGTAGGATCATTAGGAGCATTTCGAATACAATTTCTATTTAGGTAATTCAAATCATATTCTGTTTGATTATTTATACGCATCCTATTCAAAATGGCAATGAATATTTCATTTGTTTGATGCATTGCAATGTGCAATTCATAGTGCTTTACATGTTCTTTCCAAAATTCATATGTTATTGGTTGCCTTCTTATTGTAGGTTGTTCAAATATTAGTGAATCTTGTATAGGTTGTGCTTGGTACAAGTCGCCACAAAATATGATATCAATGTTTCTAAAGTATTTTGTTTGATTATGCTTAATGTTCTTAGTCGATCATCAATTTGATATAGAAAACAACTTCCAATTAGAGATACTTCATCAATGAGAACAACCCTTAATTCTTCGTACAGTTGTGTTAAGTTGTCTAATACATCGTTGCTAAGTGGAATAAAACTAGATTTGTTGAAAGGCATTAGCAATGTAGAATGAATTGTCACTCCACCTGCATTATACGCAGCTTTACCTGTATATGCTAATATCAAACCTTTTGGTTTCAAAGGGTCTGTATTGTAATGTTCATTGTAAATGCGCATGAGCATTTGAAATATTGCTTTTGCTGTGAATGTTTTTCCAGTACCAACTCCTCCAGTAAAAAATAAGTAGATTGGTTTTTCTATGTTCTTTCATTTTTTCATTGCAATGTCTTTGATTATTGCTTATTGTTCTCTATTAAGCATTCTCCTAATATTGTAGTATTATTTGTTGCTAAGCATAAATGGATGTTCTGTAAATTGAAAACCAATGTTAAGATGTCTTGTTTTTTCATCGCATTGGGGAAATTTCAAATCTTTAGCCAAGTCGTACTTCTCGGTAACATCATTGGATATTTCAGGTTTTTTTATTGTATGGCTAGAAGTTGCAGTGTTGTTGTCAATTTATTGAATTGCTTCTTCCAAATCACCCCATTTCTTGTTCATGTTATATGTGAACTTAGTTTCATTGTTCTTTATTGTGTTCTTATGCAACATGTATGCACTCTTCCATGTCAAGAAGTCTTGCTTTAGCGCATCTTCATTGTTTTCGAACGGAACATATAGCAAAAAAATTTCTCTGTAATAGTTTTCATAGTCAATGTGTTTTTTGTATTAATTTGATGAATCAAATTAATTTTTCTTTTTTTCTTTCTGATATTGGTGTGCCATCTTTCCTATACTTTGATACAAATTCAGCTAAACATACATGCTTAATAGCATTAGGCCTATTGATATAGTAATCAATTATAGAACTGCACATAACATCTTCAGAGTTGTCAGGAATTTGTTTCATAAGAGTCGTTGGTTTAAGTATAAATGTGCGTTCATCTGTTGGTGCTGTGTTTATAAAGTTGCATTCTCTTGAACTATGATTCAATGGTAGGGAGAGAGCTATGTGGACTACTTGTTGAGCTAAAATTTGTTGAAGTTTAATCAAAGAATTTCCTAGAGATCGTATCATTTGAATAGCATCGATTTTTCTCTTTTCATGTTCTTTTCGTATCCTTTTGAATGCATTTGTCATAGATCTGTCAACTTTGGTCATATATGAACTGCAATATGAAGCTGCAGCATATGCATTTAGAACATATTGAGCATCTGTATTTTCATTCCATAGGTGTGGCATATTGTATGAAAAGCTATTATTCCATATTTCTGATGGTTTTCGTTACAAGAATACCATTGGTTGTGTTAATGTAATTTGTATTAATTCGATGTAATCAGTTTCTATTAACTGCAATTCATCTAAGAAATTTTCATGACTAGTTGATTTGTGATAGTGTTTTTGTTCTAAGGTACTTTGCAAGGACAAAAATTTTTCATTTATTGAGTCATGTAGCGAAGTAATTGGTTCAAGAATCCTTGTTCTTTTCATTGGTAGCATTGGAAATTTGTATCTACACTGTGATGCTTTTCTTTTTTTACAGCTTTTGGTATGATGATGTTCATGTATCTTTGCGAGTTATGGATCAAGGTGATTTGTGCTACAAGTTATATAGTTGTCCAAGAGTTTTTCAATTTCTAAGTTTCTATTAATTCCATATACTGGAGCATTTTCTATCCATATAAGAGCATGTTCATGTGCACTACCTTTATTTTGGAATTCAGTTACAAAGTAGTAATCTGATATTTTGCCAAAAAATGTATTATCTTGACAGATCAATTGCTTCAATGCATTTGCCTTATGTCTATAGTAACGTGTACATGTTACTGGGTCCTTTCTGACAAGATAATCAATGTTGTATTCCTCAATTGTTTCAATGTGTTTCTTTTTATTTCTATTGCTATGCAATTTAGTAAGAGTTTCTACTAGTGGTGTCCAACGATGCTTTGCACTTGTAAATGTAACAAAGAAAGTTGGAGGACCTAATTTTCGTATCATTGCAAATATATGTTTTTTCATTTGTTGGTGGTAATCAGGAGAAATTCTTATGTGTTTGAAATCTATGTATCCAATGTGACTTTTTAGTAACTTTTCTAAGTTGGGCTTGTACTTAACATCTTTTTCTAACAAATTTCTTCCTTGTAATTTTCCTTTCCTTATTCATACTTAAATGAATGACATGACATTTTCAATGATTATTTGCATTGTCTTGAAGAAAAAATTTGTGATGTGATAGGAAAAGTGACCACTGCAATGCATTAGTTCCCATTTTACTATTTCTTGGTAACGAAATATTTGTACTATATCATCGTCATGTGGATCTCCAAAGAATAGTGTTGGGAAACTCATTTCTTCTGCATGTTTGTATTTGAATATCCCAAGTGGTCGTTGTGCCTCAGCTGGTGCTATTTCAATAATCTTGTCTTGTAAATCATGAATTCATTTTGAAGCTATGAATCCATGTACTAAGGTTTCAGTTGGTCTTTCACTTTTTGAAATGCTATCCGTTTCACTTTTGCTATCAATGTTCTCATCCTCGGATGTATTATCTTTATTGTTCAATTCAAGTATATGATTCCAATTTCTATTAATGGAAATGTTTTCAATTTTATATAAATTTCGAGAACATAGTTCTTTAAGTGCTCTCATGACAGTATGCACACACACTTTTCCTGTTTGATATGCATTCTTGTATTCTAGTCGTCGTTTTAATGCAATAGCAATTGTCATTGTGTTGTTTATGAATTGTGGCAATGATTTTTGGAAAATTTCCATCTGGACAGGTACATTGTTTATTGAACCAGTTAAGCCCATTTGTGATCGCTTGTTGCCACATTGTCTTATTTGTGCAAAAGGAATTCTTAATGCGACAAGTCTTTCCTCAAGCTCTGAAAGTGTTGTTATAGTTTGCAATGGCTTATTACGTCTTATTTTTTCAGGTGTTGCAAACCGAGGAAACTTTACATTGGCAAGTGTTGTTTTGCAAGATCTACAAATGATATTTAAATGCAATGTCTTCTGTTTTCCAGATATGTTTATGTACATTTTTTCCAATTCAACTCCAATGCTTGAGATGTTCCTTCGAAATTGCAACGTATTACATATTGGACATTTGGTTTTTGGTGTGTCTTCGATTTGTTGTTTGTAAATTTATATGGGAGTACTTTTTCATGACGGACAATTTTTATCTGCTATTTTGTTTCTATTTTCTCCAATTTTATTTCGATTATTTGTACGTATCATTTGTTTCAATTTGCACAAGTTTATTCTATTCTTGGTGTTTTCATGCATTTGTACTATTCTATGTTGCAGATTGCACTGATTTGTATTTTGATTTGATAGTAGTGGTCCATAATGAATGTGTGATGTACTTGTTTCAAATGATAATATGTTGTACGTTTGATTGAAATTTGTTTTTGATGGGTAGTAATTGACAATTCTTTTACTGGTAAATGACCATATTTGTATGTTTACATTGAATATGATCGATGTCCATTGGAAGAAAAATGATGTTCCCTCAACTCCTTTTTCATATGGCATTGTCATATTAATTAGGTATTGTTGCCAGCCTGCAACCATTGTTTGACTTTTTATAGTTTCATTTGTTAAGTGTTTTTCTATGCAATTTAATGCGTCTTCGTTCCTAGCCATCAGTGCATTGTAAATTTTTTTGACAATGTAGAGTTTGAAAGACTGTTCATCAAATTCAAGTGCTATTAAATGACAAATTTCACTAAACATGCTATTGGCACATTTCGACATAGTTGTTTTTGCTATGTGCAATCCATGAATTTTCAATTCATGAAGAATGGATTCATAATGGTTTTCAATATATTTGCAAAGAGGTGACAAGGAATAATTTGGTACAAAATTGCATCTAGGTAATATTTTTTGTAATAGGGGTTCAAAATTTCCACTAATAGGATCTGTATCATGAAACAAAATGTTTAGTGGAATTGTATCTAGATCATGGTTGAAGAACAAATACCTTGTTTTCATTGTTAGTGACCAGACTCCAATTGGTATGTTCAACCACTTTGATAGCCATCGTATGAAAAATGTGTCTCCCCATAGGCCTCTTTCAGATTGGAAATCGCTATTAGATGCAGAAAAATGCATTTTATGAAGGTATGTATCAACATCGTGAATTCCATGGAGTTGATATAACATGACAAGATCTAGTTCATATTGGTATGATTCTTTTGCCTCTGTGTCATTGCGCTGTAGACAATTGAGAAAATGGTCTATTATTCCATTGCGTAGTTCAATGGACGAGTAACGAAAGTGCAAAAGCACTTCAAATGCATTGAACAAACAATCTCCAGGAGTATATGCAAATTGTTGTAGTCTGAAGAGACTATGGTTCATTAAAATGATATCAATATTAGCATCTATGCGATGTTTTTTTGTTGGATGGTAGTTTTCAATGTCTATGGTTTCAACCATTTTTTGTATGTATTTATTCTTCAGATTCGTATGGTAATTTGTTTACTAACTACTATGTATGTTAGATTTTTTTTTTCTCAAAGATGAGAGGAGATTCTATAATATTTTTTGCTTTATTGAATATATGTCTATGATAATGTTTACTAGCACAAAACACTAATTTTTCTTTTATATTGTATGTTTGATTTCAAAACAGTAAAATAAGCGAAGCAAAGTTGCAAGTAACTAGCTCCTATTTTGCCTCTCTATGTATTTTAAAAGTATCACTGCAAAGCAAACAACATGCAACGTTAATTATTGTCTCTGAAGACATGAATCTCACATAGAAACTATGTATTCTAGAAATGATTGAATTTTGTATACAATAGAAAGCATGAAATATAGATTGTATGTGCCTTGATTAGTAAATTTAATCTTGCTAGTTGTAAACAACATACTTGTAATTACGAATATGTATGTACAGTCACATATGGGCTATAGCATAATAGCATTTGCAAGGGAACAACATGCTCCATAAAAAAAAGCTAAATGTGAAAATCGACTTATTTATAACAAAGCATTCATCCCTTATGCAAGCCCCAACTTTATTGCACCAAAGCATGTACTTGCAAGTCAATGTAGCAAGGATTGGGCAAGATAGGTCAACATAATATGTACTAATTTTAGCATTGTATTTTGAAAATTTGGTGGTTACATCACCTTTCGTGATAAGACAAAATATTCATTTGGATGATGAATAAGTGTATTGTATGATGATTGCTAACAACCAGTTATTGTTCTATGTACATTAACAATCATGGTGTATACAACAACAACATTTGGACCATCTGAAGTCGTATCTATACAACCTGGTACAACCTCTACATTTAAAGTATTCACTATTTATTTTTTTCTTTGCTTTCCTTCATGTTGATCTTTGACAACCACTTATTATTTTCTGCATATTAACAAATGTGTTGCATACAACAACAACATTTGCACCATTTGAAACTGCAGCTAAACCACTTCTTAGAAGGTCTACATGTGAAGTATCCAACACTTTTTTTTCTTCTGTTGCTTTGTTTCTACAATCTATTTTGGTATTAGTGGCGTCTTCTTCTACTATTAGTTGTTTTGGCGTCCTTGAAAGTTGCATGGCACTTCATTCCATCGTTCCAAATTCATAGATTCCACTCAATGCAGGAAGTGGCGCCTAACTTTGTTAAAACATCAACAAAAAACAAAAATGTAACTATCCAAAGATATCAACTGGATGAAGAATAAGAAAAATACCAGAAGTTGAAAATTTGAATATATAGATCAAATTTAAGTTTAAAAAATTAATAAAAATAAATAAATACTATATATATATATGTATGGATTAATTTATTAAATATATAATTTATAAACTTTGGCTCTACTTTAAATTGTAAATATGTAAACCATATTTAAATTAAGTGGCAGGTGGTAGCTACCTTGTAGCCTTGTTATTCATGCAACATTGCCTAACTATTATGCCATGAATGAAAGTATTAATTAAAATTATTTTTTCCTAGTGTTTTTTTATCCAAATTGTTTAGTTACTTTTGAATAATTTAAATATTAATCTTAATTATAATAAAGTAATTAAAATAATTATATAAAATATAAAATCTATGAAAAACAAATTCTTAAATATACAATATACAAAGTTTAAAAAAATAAATTAAAAACAATGACCAAATATAAATTTAAAGCTATATTTTTTTTAATTTGCATAGTTAAAAATAAAATAATAAATCTACAATTATGTTGTTTAAAAAATAACTATAAAATATACAAAATTCTAAAAAATTTGAAAAACAAATAATTAAATATAAATTTAAAGTTATATTTTTTAAATTAACATAGTTAAAAATAAAATAATAAATCTATAGAGATTTTGTTAGAACAATAAAGTAGATTGAAATGTGTTATTTTTAAAGTTTACATAATAAAACAGGTAAAACTATCCGAGACTTACCATTGCAATCGGGCCAAAACAAAATAACTTGCGATTCATTACAGTGTTGCCGCATGGTGTGTGGGACCACTCCTCCCGTGGACCTTGGCTTAAGCGGAGGGCGATTAAAATGTTTGTGATTGTGATTGCGCCAATCGCATCACATCATTCAATGGTGGCAAAAAAAACATATGCAGTTGTATCATATAACTTGCGATTGCGATTGCGATCTCATCGCAATCTCCCACATCAACAAGACACTTAATCTTAATAAAATTTGCGATTGCAATTCAAAAGTATATCAAATATTTTATTGATTCATTGCTTTTTAACTTTCTATTTGCAATTTACTGAAAAAAGAAATAGTATTCTTTAGTGCATATCTTATAAATATTTAATAAATTCATTTTATTTTTATTTATTTTATATGAAAATTATTTTAATTTCAATATTTTTGATATAAAATATTTGTTAAAAAATTTCAAATACTTTAAATAAATTTAAAATGCAAAGAAGTGCACAAAGACTTTATTAAAACACTAGTCAGGTCGAAATATTTAAAGCCTGTGTGAAAAAAGGAACCAAGAGACTTCTCGATTCGACGATGAATTTATTCGATGCCTTGTGTTCTGCAAGCAATTGTTTAAAGATTAATTCTGACTAACTTTCAACTGAGGCGCTTGAATTTTCTTGCCTTCATAATATGCACACCACCCAATAATTTCTTGGAGGATACTGATAACCACAAAAGAACTCATTAGGTGCCTTGTCTGCTGTAAGCAATTCTTTAAAGATTAATTCTGACTAACTTTCAACCCAGGTGCTTGCATTTTCTTGCCTTCATAATATGCACATGACCTAATAATTTCTTGGAAGATACTAATAACTAGAAAACAACTTGAACTTTAATTTATTTCATAGAGTTTTGTTTCTGGCCATGTCTTGTGAGCAGCGACCGTAATTAAATTAGTCACAAATGACTTCATCTCATGTGCTCTAACAGTCCAGTCAGGAGGAAATTTTGTTCTGCTACTTGATAGCTTTTGATCTGGTAACACCGAAACTAAAAATGAAGTGGGATTTGATTCAGAAAATGATCATGATAATAATCTACATTTTTCAATGAATGGGGGCTTTAGTAAAGAGAGTTGTTCCAAGGAAAATGATTTTGAATCCTCGGAGCCTGATACAAATGGTATTCTCATGCTAGGGACCCAACAAAATTCTGCTTTCTATGTTTTCTCTGAATGATATAATCTTGAGAAGTACTTCTAGAAACTTCATGAATTTGTTAAAAAGAAATGAGATTTGTAGAATGCAACAACTTTATCAAATTCGAATGGAATTGCCCATTCAACGATGACATCACCCAAATTAGGAGTCCATGAGTTCCATTATCAATGTTTCATCAGCTATCATTTAAAAACAGAGTCCATAATATGTAAATTGCAAGTAGAATGTCATCCATTTTGTAGTCACAATTAAAGCAAGAAAGGGAATTTAGTATGTAGAATTACCTGAAAGAGTAAGAGAAATTATCCTTGGAAAACCTTTGAACCCGAGGCGCACAGTTCCAGCCTGACTTGCAAAAGCTCGCTTGCAGACTACGAGTCGCACCGTGAATCCACTTACATATGTCTTGAGCACAATACAACAATTTCAACGGTCAACAACAGAAAATATAAAGAGCATAAATAAAATTGACAGAGCTTCAAGCAAAATAACAACTGCAAAGTAGAAACTCGCACAAGTCCCATAATTTTATGCCATTTAATTTTGAATTAATGGTTATTAATACCAAGAGATCTACATGGGGTGTCTGCGACATTGACTAGATCCTCCAACTCAGTTTTCTACTTGCATAATTAATATCATAAATTTCATATTTGATGGCGAAAACCTTATTGTTGATAATGATTCTATGTATAATTAATAGCATTAAAATATAAATTAATTTATTTGTTGAAATAGAGAGAGATGATGATACAAGCCATAAAATATTCATGCATCAAAATTTTATTTACAACGTTCTTATTAACATGTGGCTGATGTGTACTTGCCAATGCTATATATGACTGTGGGCTAGTCTAGAGAAGTTCACCACTGAAGTCAAGTACCTCGGGGGTCAGGTTCCTTCGTGACTGTACAATATATGGTACAAACATAACTTAATTTATTTTTTAATCTTTGAACAATATATGTTTTAACATATACATATGTTATAACATATATGTGCTATTCTCATAGTGGGTCATGTTCTCGTTGCCCAAAGAGATTTGAAGCACTGTGGAAGCCGGCAAACCCTGTCGTTGAAGGAATTAAATTGGGTTACTGTTAATTGAACGATATTATTTGAGGCTTGACCCCAGAAGTTAACAAGCCATAGTTATTTCGAATAATGACATTAACCATGGTGAAAGTCCAGTTCAACACTGTTGAAAACCTGGGAGTGGTTTTGTGTACCCAAAACAGCTCACATCGTGCCGCTTTTGGCCGAAGGTGAAACCATTTAAAAAAAATGCGATGCAGTCTGATTTCACCACGTCGTTGAGGCAATACCGCCCTCATCTCATTTTTTTGAACTCTTAAAGGTAGAAGAGAAGAAAAACGCGATTTCATTGTGTGTCGTCCAATCTGGAGGCCAAGGGATCTGATGCATATCGCGCATTCAGTTGCACGGCGATTAACTTGAGCTAAGAACCGGCGGTTTATATTGATTTAACACGATGGACGTGTGGGGCTCGTGAACCACTATACAATATAATTTTTGTGTTAACGTTATAATCGTGGCCCAATGTTATAAGTGTTGTGCATATTTTTAATTCGTCGAACCATTGGGTTAATGTTAAGTGATAGGGTCGGGTAGATGAATGGGTTCTATTATATTATGACCATTGTATCGTGTGTTAGATCTTTGAAGAGTTAATCAAAAAGACCAGAAGCCGGATCATTAACCTGTACATACAACCTGTAAGGACGGGCTTTCAATTATAAGTAAAGCGATCTATTTAAAGGGCCAACCTTATAATAGAAGGTATATATGTGTATGGCAATGCGCGCTGATTTTAATTTACCAAAGGACAAATACATATTCTGGCTACACTAAAGTTTCGCTAAAGTAATTATTTACCAATTCCATATATATATATATAATTAATGTGGAATATTTTACATTGGAGTTGATTAATGGAACCCGTGAAACAGAATGAAAAAAAAGAAGAAAAACTCGGATAGCAAGTACAAAAATAAATTAATATTGCCTATTTGGGCTTTTGGATTCATGAAACAAAAACTTGTGTTTGAGAGACAAATTAGAAATTTGGTTTAGAGATGCAAGCAATAATTATCCACGGCAAAGTGATTAAGATAGGACTATAAATCGAATTAAATTACAGAGCCTCTGTCTAAAAATTTTAAATGGTAATCCTGCACATGACTGGGTTAATCGTGGTTATGCACGGCTTTGATAGGCAAGGGCAAATGCGGTTGAATATTGTGAAATTGGGCCTGTGTGGTAAATTTCATAATAGACAGAAGATATTTACTGTGTTAGGGAAGAACTATGTAGTAGAGTCCTGAGATGGAAGATTCAAAGCTATAATATCGACATGGTAGCTTGAATTAGAAGTGCGAGGCCAATAATGAATAAGTAGTTTGACTTACAATAATGAGGAATCAAATGAAACGAATGACAAAGGCACAATCGCACACGACAGAGAAGGCAGAATCTTGAGAAAGGAGAAGTGGAACCATGAGCAGCAAGGCGATTTCGAAGCTTAAATCCAGTGGTATCGCGCGGGGCCTAAGGTGGTAAGTAGAATTGGCAAAGAAAACACGATCTCATAAACTAATTGATGTGTGTCCACAAGTGTTTTAGGAAAACCGCTCTCATCGCATGACTTTTAAGAATTAGCCTCCGCGCACTTTCATAGCGCGATGTTTTTTTATGAGCGTCGGATCACTGAAGTTGATCCGACAACGGCTCAGCTGTCGGATGAGAAGGGTGACTTAACACTGGGTCATAGTCCCATCGTGCGATTATGGATGATAAGAAAGTGTGCACTTTAGTTACGCGATGATCGTCGGATCATCGAATCAAAGGCAATAAAGACAGTAATTGTTGGATGCAAAGGTATGGTAAGTTTATTTAGAGATGCAAACCCGAAATGCTATATGGCGGAATGGATAAACCTTTTTCACATTAGAATTTGTGTTCACGTCAGCAAGCCCTTGGCAGACCCGATATGGAATTATAAGCCGGATTTTATAATTGATCGCGCGTCCAAAACCTTATGTGACATCAGCAAGTTTGTAACGCGAAAACCTCCAGTTAAATTCGGTTAAATTTCTTTTGAAGTCCAGGGCGGAGGTTCGGCTGAAGGTTTGCTAAACATTTTTTCTATGTTTGTAACCGCGTGATGCATGTGTTTTAAGTTATATATTTGTATTATATACATATGTGTTAACATATGTTATATAAACATATGTGCGTGTTTTTTTATAAAGAGTGGGTCCCTTTGTAATTTAGTGATGAGATTGGACTCCGTTGGAAAAAAACACCGCGTTCTCCTTGTATAGTGGCAGATTGTAAAATATATAAAATCGTAACCAGGCCAGAAGAGCCGAATGAAATTGTGGAGTTACAAATTCATCTTCGTATGCCGAGATGAATCACTGTGTAGTTGTCGAAGCTTGGTCCTGAACCAAATGAGGAATGCCATAAACAAAAAAGAGGTTATTTATGCAGAAAAGAAACCCTAATTTTAACATTAATCCAAGCTATCCACGCATCGGTAGATTAGGATCATCCCTCAGATCAACGAATTTAGAACTAGATAAGAAGGGCCATGTGGTTTTGTACGAATAGATTTAATGCGATGATATCCCGAGAAATACATAAGTTGAGCTTTGATAGATCGAAATACGAAATAGCCACTCACCATTAATGATGGACATCTATGAACTACACAAATATCTATGCAATTTGCAATAACATGTTGAATTTTGCAACCAATAGAATCTCAGAAAAACAAATTAAAATAATTAAAATAAACAAACAATAATAAATCTTATAGTTGAACCATGGAAAAAATAAAAAGATTTTGAAAACATATGTCTAATCAAGGTGAATTAATGTCACAATCAGGAAAAAACTGATGCGTAGTGACCTGCAGCGGCAGGTACAATAACAATGAGTAAATATGAAACAGAAGTTTTACAATATAAAATTTGAAACGTCGTGGTTTATTGCACACAATTGAATTATAATTTTATCCTTTTCTTTTAAAAAATATTAATTAATTTTCACATGTAAAATTATATGCGAGGATACATTTTATTTAAATTATTTTGTAAGTATCTAAAAAATATTTAGGTAAGAAATAATAATTTTATGTTTTGAAATTAATATTGCTAAAATAAAAATAGACACTAACAAAGTGGTTTATAATTTTATCATTTTCCTTTAAAAAATATTAATTAATTTTTAGTGAATGTAAAATTATATGCAAGGATACATTTTATTTACATTATTTTGTAAATACTTAAAAATATTTAGGTAAGAAATAATAATTTTGTGTTTTGACTAGTATAAAAAAGGAAATTAATATTGCTAAAATAAGAATAGACACTAACAAAGTGGTTTATTGATTACTCCTTGCATTTGGCTAGGAAGAAGTATGGTGGTGTCCTTGTCTCTAAAAGTTTTAAATGCTTCAAGAATAACCCCATCAATGTTTGATGAATGCCTTCCACTTAGGTGACCTCACTTTGTTTTCTCTCTCAAATCACATGTTTTTTTTTTTATGAATGTTTTGTTGTATTTTGTTAGTGCCTTCCACTTATGTGACCTTGCTTTGTTTTCTTTCTCAAATCACATTGTTTTTTTGTTATGAATGTTTTTCTAACATTTTGTCTCTATCCTTTAGTAGTTTAAAACATGACTGAGGGTCAGTTTTGTTTCCAGTATGATAGGCTAACCTTGGAAAGTCTTCTCAAGACTCTCTTAATAATGCCTAGTTTCCCTCAAGGTGGGCCTGTGGAATCGTTTTTTCTTTTTATCTTTTCTAAATGTTGTTTAGAATGGATGTCAAAAATCATATCTTTGATGGCTACTCTAGTCTTTCATGTACTACTAGGGCTTGACGCTAGCTTGCTTTTGTATACATGTACATCTCTAATTCCCTAGTAATGGGATAGTTAGCTTACAAAAAAATAAAAATAACCAAAAACACTAATGAGCTCCATGCGAAATTAGAAAGTTGGGATTTCTAACATTTGTGGGTTAATAGAATTTGCCATCTTTATGACTAAAAGAAAGTTGAATATGAAAAATATGACACCTGCATTATATCTTAATTTCAAAATAATTGTTACAGTACTTATCTTCTTAACCTTTTAACTCATCAAAATTATGGGGATTTAAGAAAGCTTCTCTTAAAATTTTTAAAAGATGAAAATAAAATTGTAAAACAAACCTAGTAATTCTTTACATTTTCTCAAGGTTAGAAAAATCAAAATTATTCCCAATGTATTATCATCATCATCAATATTTTGCATTACACTTTTTAATAAATATTTTCCAATTAATTTTCATAGTTATTTCATTTTATACTTTATTACTTCATTTTATACTCTTATCATCATAATTTTTTTTGTCTGTAAGCTTGGCAGGACTACATCTTCATCATGTCCAATATATCGCCCAGATCGAGGCAGGGAATTGAACCAATGACTTCACATCAAGGAGTGCCTTAACAGAGCACCTGATCACCATCTATCCAAGACCTCGTGGAATTTATCATCATAATTTTGATTTCAACATGTAGCATTTATAAAATTCATATTTCCAATTAACTCATATATATTATGAATTTCATTTTATACCCCCGTCATATTTATCATCATAGTCGATGTTGAACTAATATTGTTTGTATCTATTGTAAGGGGGATATAGAGGATATAGTATATATACACCAATTTGGTGTCTGACCACTCATAAACAAGGGGATTTTCTTATCTCAAAAACAAGGGAGTTTCATAAACCAATTAAAATTGAATTATTATTTAAATCAATAGAGGCATGCATACTCTATCTCTCTCTAGATTTTAATTTGTGACCTTTTAGGAGGAAATGCATGGTCTTAACTATTAGGCCCACTCAAGTTTTAATTTTATGTAAAGGAGCACATAGGGGTGGGCTTTGATCCAATTTTGTGTGCATTGGTCACTAAACCATTTAATATAATATTTCTATATGCAACCACACATTCAACCACTACCTTAAGGTTCCCTATAGCTCTAGGACAAACCCTTAAATTTGAGTTTATCCTAGAACCATGTAGCACCTCAAGGTATAAATATATAAATAACATACTTAAATTTGAGGGCTTAGCATGGAGAAATGTGCATCTTAAGGTATAAATAACATAATTAAATTTGAGGGCGTAGCCTAGAGCCATGGAAATCTTAAGATAATGGTCCAACATGTGCTTGAACCTAAAGAAATTTTATTAAATGGTTTAATTATTTTTGCACCAAAAAATTATAAATAAAAATTTAGAGATTAAATCGATATATTCATGTGTTTGGCTTCTATATGAATCAAATAAAAAATTAAATTGTATCTATTAAAGAAAATCAACTCCAATTTGCATGGAGTGTTTAAATTAGGATATATTATATATATGAATGATATAAGCGCTAAGAGTTAGATCAATTGGTTGAGTACTTGTCATTAAAGAATCCTTGATATTGAGAGGTCAAAATTCGTGGTTGAGCTGGCAAGAAGTGTAGAAATTATGGTGTAGAATTGTAACTGCTCATGAAATTTTTGTCTAAATCACAAGACAAAATCCTACTCTACTGCTTTATGGAATTCAATTCACAATTTATAATGTCAATCACAAATATGCAATAATAAAGAAAACACATGTACAATATTTTTTCCAGGGGAAAGAAATCAGCTAAAAAACCCTTTATGCTTGCTTGAATTAATTTGATGAATAGAGATGCATTACAATTGCTATCTCAATCTTAGCTCAACCTGAAAGTGAATAACTTATCTCTCTTCTCACTGAGAATCTCTGACCCAGAGTTAGTCAATTTATTCCTCTACTTGAGCCCTTATTTCCTTACGCAATTCCTAAAGAAATCAGGCCCCTATTATTTAGGAATTTCCTAGAAAATGCTTGTGGAATTCCCAAAGTTGATCATCTGACTGCATGCAACACCTACACACTCAAGACTAGTCTAGAAATAATGTTACACTGCCTTGGAATCTCCACCATAGGTGGGTAAATTGAATTCTCTGCATGCACTAGTTATTTTGGGCTGATTGATCAGTTAACAGGATGCTCACTGAGTTAGATTGTTGTCCCACTACACAACTGACCTTCCACTAGTTCCTCCAACTATTAGAACTAGTTTAACTGAACTCAACTGGATATAACTGAAATGGATTACTAAAATTTAGAAATCACACATGCTTAAATAAAATCCAAGCCCTCTAACTCGAATTTACTAAGCTAACTGGGTGACAAGATCCATGTCACACAACTTAACTGCATCCAAGTTGTTTGTTGATGTGGAAATTCGAAGTTTCTCAATTTGACCAAGGAAAAATCAAATTGAGAATTTTTTGCTAAATTTTTCAACACTCCCTCTTGTACAAATTATGCAAACATATGTATATCAATAGAATCAATCCGATCAAGAAATTTACTAAAGCTAGATACTGAATCCTTCTACAAATCAATTGCAAAAAATAAACACGACCGCCAATCACAACAAGTGCTGAAAGAAAAAATCAAACCATAACACAGATATTTTCCTGGGGAAAGCTTACTGCTCAAAACCCCTCTATCTTCTATTGTATATTCACCATGGAATCATGAAACAATTACAATGCACTCTTCTCACAAGAGTCTCCTGCACTGTCACAACTGTCCCACACTGATCAGGACAAAATCGACCAACACTTAGCCAATTCTCAGCCTCTAATCAGCCTGCCTAGCTTGCGCTATTCATGTGGAATGAAATCCCTATTATTTATGAATTTCAGCCTTCCAAAATTGCGCAAGGATCATGGGAAATATAATGGATGTCTGGTTGCATGCGGACAACCTACTAATGATACAACTGATAGTTAACATCCCTTTAACCTTTGTCTCAACTGGTTCTCCACTAGAACTGACATGCATGCAACTATAAATAGTAAATCATTAGTTGCATGGAAGATCACTAATTGTGAATTAAATATGATTTAATTCACTTTATCTCTCACTAGTGCAACAAACCATTACAACTAGTTCAATTGTCTTTAAGTCAGCTAACTGAGTTAACTGATTACTCATGCAATAAACTAATGCACTAATTGAAATTCGAACTCCATAACTAATATAATCACTCTACATGCCTCACCAACCACCCTCAACTCGAAATTCATGAGCTAACTGAGTTTATCACACTCAGTTAACTATTACAAGTGATTATGAGATAATATTACATTTTATTGTCCAATTTAATTAAGGGATAATTAAATTAGACACTGCACCAATTTATTAAATTAAATTGGCTTTCACACTAATGTATTGCTAGGACCTGTGGTCCCACACTAGTGTGTGTGTTGCAATTTCTTATTGAATTTCAACACCTTTAAACAATAAAGGGATTATCAACCACCCCTATCCTGCACCTGTGGAACTCGAACTTCCCTCTTGACAAAGCCTTTATCAAGATGTCATAATCTTGTTCCTCTTTCAGAATTAATTGTAGCAACATTATCCGCCTCTGCACATAATATCATAGATGGTGATACCAGATATATATATGCTTGGATCAATTGTGAAATACCAGATTCTCATAGAGCCTTATGCAAATATGATTATCACAATAGATCACATTTGGATCCATCATTTGAACAAACAGTCCCACAAGTATCTTTCTCATTCAAATTGCCTCACATGTTACTTGACTTGCAGCCATGTATTATTCTTCTGTCCAGCTGAGCACCACAGATCTATGCTTCATGTTGTACCAGGAAACCGTTGCAGACCCAACATTGAAAATTCCACCTGATGTACTCTTTCATTCAGATGGACTCCCTGCCCAATTTGCAACTGTGAAGTCACACAACTTCATTCCCTATGTCTGTCTGTACCATAGTCCAAACTGGGTAGTTCCTCTGAGGTACCGTAAAACATGCTTAGATTCCTTCTAACATAGTTTGGTTGGCCTAACCATAGCTTGCTTCAGTTGGTTTACTACCTAGCACATATTTGGCCATGTGTTCAAAAGACACATCAGTGTGTTAGGGTTCTATAATTTATAGGATCTCAAGGTGATTGAGTATTTTATCTTAGAAATTTGATATTGTAAATAATTTTTCAAACTACAAATGATTTGCAAAAAAACATATAAAAGAAAATGAAAAGAGGGTATTTAAAAAAAAAATGAATAAAGAGAAAAAGAAAATAAAAGAACATTGAAAAAAGAATAAAAATGAAATCAGAACCCCACAAAAGAAAAACAAAAGAAAATAACATTGAAGGTTCTGAAAATTTAAATGCCACTACTGATATATAGTTCAGCTTGTTTAAAAAATTCCATAATGACTAGTTATTTGTTTAATCATACAACTTAATCATGGTTAAACAAGTTTAAATTTTTGTAAATGAGATTAGAGAATAAATATTTTCCAAACAATTTAATCTTGGTAAATCAATAGTTAGGTAGAAAATGACATTGGTTCAACCATTTAAACTGAATCAATAGGAGAAATAAGTGATAGGATTGAATAGATTTTAATTTTTCATTAAAAAAAAGGGAAATATGGGTTTGCTAATTTAAATGCACCCGTTGAAGAAGAAATAAAATGTTAGCTTAGAAAAATAATTGGTGTTAGAAAGGGTAGGTAGAAGTAGTTTGTTTGGAAAAATATCAAAATTTGCACTTATGCTAAGTTTCAAACAACATTGTATAAACAATCGCAAAGGGATATGAATATTTCGAATATATAATTTATCCAAACTTTTGATCAAAATAAAAAAAAATGTCTTGGTAAATTTGTTTGGTCACATTATGGTTAAAGGGTACTCAAGTGTCAGCCATATGATCATCCCTCTCCTTAGATCGATGGCATACATTGACTTTCGCCCCCCCTCTCTATCATGTCTTTACCACCAGGTGGGTGGGTTCGAAATGGTGGTATTTCCCCACTGGGTCCCACGCTACATGGCCTCCCCTCCACATTTCACACCCCCCCCCCTTGCCTAATATTGCTAACCACTTCCTACCCCCTCCGAAAACCACTTCCCACTTACTTCATTCCCATTGTCCCTACCCGATCCTTCCGCCACTACCCTTCCACCACGTCTCCTAACCATTGCCAATCAAATATTTTCTCTGGGTTTACCTTTGAGCATTTATTCATCTCAGGTAACCATTTAATCGAACGGACCCATGCCAAACTGCAACGGAAACCATGTTATGGCTTTAAAAACCTAAAAATTATCCATTTTCAACCTTTTCCGTCATAAATTCTCTGCTAATTTCTTTGATTTACAAGTTTTCCAGTGCGCCCTCAGTTTTACCAGCTGATCGACCTATGATCGAGTGTCAATGTTTTGTCTCCCTCTTTTAATCAACTATACACCTGAAATATACTCTCCGTAAACCTTTCTTCCTAATTATGATTAATCATTTAGTGATAAAAAATGCCTCCAAAGAAGAAGAACCAGGAGGACCCTGTTAATCCTTTAGTTCATCCTCCAATCGATTTATATCACATCCCATTAGCTGATAGAGACTACAAAATCAGCGAGACACGGTGCGAGTTCGAACTCTACTATTGGCTCGAAGATAAATATGTTGATAAAATCGGTTAAATTGGACTCTGAGAGTCTAATCTCGTGCACTATATTTTCCCTCAGACCTTCCATGCCCCTGAATTCACCAGGAAATTTCAAGCATGCAATGTTCCTAATCAGTGAGCCATTATAGCCCCTACTGGTAAAATCCTCTTCACCATTACTGCCCAATCCATAGACTAGATGATACAAGCTCCCTCCGTGGAAAACAATACACCATTTTCCTTAGAAGCCCTCACAGAACTCTACCAAAAGCTTTATTTTTCCAAGAGAGCTAGGATTTTTGACATATTCTTACTAGAAAATACCCAATTCCCATACAAAAATCCACCATACCCTTCCTCAATCTTCCCTGATCAAGAAAAACAAATTATAATTATAATTTCATATGTTCTTGGTTATTATTCTAATCAGTGGGTAGATGAACCCATTATAGGCTTCCTCTCCATATTTTCCACAGATATAAAACCTTCCATTATTTTTAATTTCAGTCAATTTCTGGCTGATAACATCCATGAACAATTTATAAAGTTTCAAACTGAAGAAGTGTTCAAATACACTTCAATTTTGGTCTATATGTTTTTGTATTATCAATATGACAAGTTTAAATTTTCCATGCAGAAGCTAGATGAAGAAGGAAACCAATAGTCATTTATATTTTGGACTTCTCCAATGATGAAGGAGCAACAAGAATTCTCCTATAAGCAGTTTATTGAACAATTTTTCAACCCAACCATTAGTTTGCTAAACAGTTCAGCAGAACCCAGGATCAGTGAAGACATCAAGAGAATTTTGCATCTGACAGATCAGGAAAATACCAGAGACTAGTACTTGTACCAGAATTACACAGAATTCAGAGTGTATGGATGTGAGTTGGCACCATGAAAGCTCCCAAAATACCTCCCCATGAGGATTTTTTCACTCGAGTACATCAGAAAAACGCTAAATTCCGATGAAATACATTTTGTGTCAGCTAAAGAAATCACAATTCAGAATCAACATAAATTGGATCCTTCATTTGTAACAGCAGGCCAGCAGGAGAAAAGGCAAATAAGATTATTAAGTAGATGAAATTAAACTTGAGTTTCACATGGTATTATGACCCTCTACGTAAAATTTCCAAATTGAGAGTAGAAAATAAAACTACTCCATACATTCATACCCAGAGGCCTGAAATAGGGATATATGTAAACCAGCTAGCTTGGGCAGAGAATACTTTACAGGAAGCTGAGGAGCAGCTTGTCTCTACATCTACATCACAGACTCATGTTCCACAGGAGAAAGCAGTGAAAATACAAAGGGAAGAAGAGCCACCTTCAGTGAATGACAATGCAAGAAAATAATTCAAAATCATGTATAGTAAGAGAACCAAGTTGAATTCAAAGGTAGGCACAGAGAGGAATTCAGAACAAGAGGTGGCCATAGTAATAAAGGAAACACCATATCCTTCTTAGGAAAGTGGCCAGTTTTCTGCATCTCCCACATCATATTCTGTATCCCACGGGCAACAATAAATTGTCTAAACTATCTTAGTTGTCCAAGGAGAGAAAGAGAAGACAATGTTTGACAGATTCAGAGAAATAAAGCTTAAGAATGAAATTCTTAAGAACAATACTTATGCTCAATTTTGGAACCAGATTTATAGCTCCCAAAGCAGGCTACTGTCAATTTCTGACTTAGAGAAGGGAAATATGCAAATGGCCTTCCTTGAGGCCCAAATTCCACAGCCTAAATCGACGTCAGATTATTAGAAAACAACATTTGACTTTGATACAAAAGATATTCATCCCACTAACCAAATGGAGATGCGTAAACAAACAAGTGAAATGATTTTCTCCACTTTAACCAACACTACTATGAATTTTTCTATACTATAGGTTTCATTGTCTAATACTCAGCCACAATTGAAGATGGAGAATATTTCTTCTGTTGCAAAGGACACATGGATTAAATCCTTAGAGGATTTAGTAGTTAAGATGGGGTATGATCCTGCAAACATGAAAGCTGTAGAGGAATTGATCAAGAAAAAGAATGTTTACATTGCAACATTGAGGAAGAAGTTTAAGTTACTAGCTACTGAAGATCCCCTCATTAAGGACACTGAAGAAACAAAAAAACAAAAAAATGACATGATGAAGCGAATCATTGAACATGATGCTCAGATAAGATAAATGGAAACGGAGTTGGAGAAAGTGATAAAGGAAAAGGAGAAAAATGATGAGATAGCCATGATTCCTTTAGATGTTTTACCTTTTACATCCATTCCCACAATAGTAGCTACAAGATCCACTGCACCTACTACACAATCTGCTGATGGTGTCGAACAAGTAACCAAAGTTGTGGAGAATATATCAATTCAGACATAAGAAATTAAAAAGTTGCAAGACCAAGTCAAATAATTACAGGACCAGAAGACCAGGAGTGAAGATTCACACTCTATCAAAGCTCAGAGAGCTCAGAAGTTGATTGAGAGGCTACAAAAATCTGAAATGGAATCAACAATTTGACAGACCATGGGCCAACCCAAGGAAATTATTTGGACAGATATCATGACTTCAATGGCTGAAATCTGGCCATGCATTCAGATTATCTTTGAGAAAAAAGATTTGATCAAAAAAGCAACAGAGGCCATTACAAAAATTAAATAACAGTTGGGAGAAATTCCTGCAACAATAACAAATATCATTAAATTCCTAAATTCTAAGAACAACTATGAATTAGATGATCTAGGAATGGATGATAGAACAGAAACAATTTTGGAGGTAAAGAAGATTCTCACCAAAAAGAATCTGGTTGTTCAGTTAGAGGAGAAATGCCATAGTTTGGAGATAGGAGTAAATAGATTTTTCACCAGGATTGAACCTCTAACTCAAAAATGGCTACTTGTTTTATTTGTAATTAATGAAAAATTGATTACTCATGAAGATTACATTAGAAAATTGAAGGAGGTAGCTAGATACAGTTCAAAATGTGCAAATATTAAAGGCAGCATGACAGGCCGAGATTTCATGGAAGCCATGGATAGTAATTTCTTTATCCAACATGAAGTAAATCATTGATTTGTAGTAAGGCCCACATTTGCCAAATATACTGAGGTTGATGAAATTTACGGGAAGGTATAAGTTAACCATTCCAGATGAAGATATATGGGACAAACTTTTTGAATTATAGGACTGAGTAGTAATTCAGATGTAGTAAGAAGACAGGCCAGCGCATTAGACAACACATTAGACAGCACATCAGCCATCGTAACATAGAAACAGGCCAATTCAACAACTGACTCCTCCAAAGCAGAGCCACCTCTCCATGCAGTTGTCCTACTTTCCTATTACTCTGCAGAGATCAATTTTATTGTTTAGAATAGTGTTAATTATACATTGTTGGTTGAAACTAGGACTTTGTAAATGATTTTCTAACTTATTGTATAAATACTTCACATTTTGAAGTATTCTAGGTTGATTGTCGAGTATAATTTTCTCTGAGTTATTGTAATTTTCTGGTTGTTGCATGCATAAAAAATAAAAGGACATTCTTCACATTATTCATGTGGTGTACAAAATGGCGATGTTTTTCTTCTGGTAATGTGTTTATTCATTGTTTCCTTTCACTGTCATTTCTTAAGAGCTTAATTACATAACAGAAACTGTGACGAATAAGATTTGTTATAAATATCACCCTATTCTAGCTGTTTGTAATTTATATGTTTTTTTTTTTTTTAAAGTCAAATTAAGGAATTCTTCGTTGCTCCTTAGTTTCTACTAAACCTTACATTTATTTTGTTTCATATTCATTTAAAATTCTGAAAGATCCAACCAGTGCAACCTAGCTTTCCCTGTGAAACTCCTTCAAAGTTTGATGCATATCTAGTTAAATTTTAGACTCCATATCCCAATGGAATTATAAGAATTCAATCAAGAAAACAATCCAATCAAATAATAAACAAACAAACACTTTGGACAGTAATAACTAGCCTAAAATAGAGATAAATTTTACAAAGATATCCCTCTCTGAAGCTCGCAGGCCTAGATCCCAGGTTCCAAAGTGGTTTTTATTTTTTCCTCTGTGTTTACTCTCACAATCTCATAAATTACAGAACGGTAACACAATGAATCCACTAGCTGCTGATAAATGGTAGCATCCACTTATTCACCTGAAGTGGCATCCTCCTTCCTCTAGTTGGTCGCTAGAGGTGTCTCCATGGGTTTACAACTCTCCTTATAGAATCTCTACAATATCTCATTTGCATACTTGACTTGAGACACAAACAATTCTCCATTGCCTTGACATACTTCCAACCCAAGGAAGTAGTGCATGAGAACCATGTCCTTCATTTCAAATTCCCTTGCAAGATCCTCCTTGCAGGATCTAATCAACTTATCCACACTATTCAAAATTAAATCATCAACATATAAGACGATAATAAGAAATTTACCTTCTACCAAAATATGATAGAGGTTTGCATCCGCTTCACTTTTGGTGAAGCCTAAACTGGTGAGATAGTTTTCGATCTTGGTGTACCAAGCACAGGGTGCTTGTTTGAGACCATACAACGCTCATTTTATTCTACACACATGAGACTCTCAATCAAATGTATCAAAACCTTATGGTTTCTCGATGTAAACCTCCTCCTCAATAACCCCATTGAAAAATGTTGTTTTTACATCCATTTTCTAGATATTCCACCCCATCTGCCCATCGAGTCCTAAAATTGATCTAATGGATGAATACCTTGCTATAGGAGAAAATGTTTCCTCATAGTCAATTCCCTCAACTTGAGAGAATCCTTTGGCCACAAATCTGGCCTTATACTTCTCTATGCTTCTGTTTTCTGCATTCTTAACCTTGAAGATCCATCTCAAACCCACAACTAATTTATCTGCTGGTCTTGAGACCAATTCCCAGGCATTTTTCTTTACATTGGATTCATACTCTTCCACCATTGCATCAACCCATACAGGTTTCTCAATTTCTTCCTCGAAAGAGGATGGCTCAGTATCTACAAGCTTGTTCATTAGAGCCATGTAGCCAATGTACCTCTCATGTGACCTCATTTTCCTATGCAAATTTGAAGGGCTTCCACATTCCCCCTTAGATCCTGCACTAATCTATCATCTTCCCTAGTTATTTTCATACCTTCTCTGGATGGTTCTACTTGAGTGGATGTCTGCACTCTCTTCTCCTAAATTTGTGTTTTCTTTGCAACATCCCAAGGCTCCTCCTTTGGAGTTAAACATCATATTCTAGTGCGATCTAAAGCTCCCTCTCAAGAGAGCACTACATCACTTTATCCTCATCAAACTTTACATCCCTTTGAATAATTGTCATTCTGAGGAAAGGTAAGTACACATATTAGTTGTGTGGAGTTTCTGTGTAACCCAAAAATATTCCCAACTATGATGTCAACTTAAGCTTCTTCCTTGATTCTTGGGAGACATGGCAGTAAACAGAGGCTCCAAAAACCCTGAAGTGCAACACATCCGACTTTCTCCCCAAGAAGGCCTCCTTAGGTGTAATTATACCAAGAATATGATGAGGACTCTGATTCTGCAAGTAGATTGTTGTGTTAGATTCCTCTACCCACAAATGCAGTGGTAGGCCTTGGTCATGTAACATAGTCCTCGTAGCTCCAACAATGCTACGGTTCTTTCTCTCAGCTACCCGTTCTACTGTGGGTTGTGGGGTGTTATCAAATCTCTTCGCATACCTACTTTCACACATAGATTATTGAATTCATTCGAAACATACTCACCTCCATTATCACTCTTGAGACCCTTCACCTTATTGTCGGTTTCTTTCTCAACCAATGCCTTGAATTCTACAAACTTGGAGAATGTATCATCCTTCTTCCACATGAAGAAGATCCAACACTTCCTTGAGAATTCATCAATAAAAATGAAAAAATATTTATGTTTGGAAGTGGAGGATATCGAGAAAGGTCCACAGAAATATGAGTGGACTATTTCTAGGACTGCATGTGCTTTTCTATCCTGATCATGGAATGTGGATTTTGCATCCTTCCCCAAGGTACAACCTTTGCAAACGTCCTGTTGCTCAAGTGCTCCTTTAGGGAGGCCAGTGGTTATTTGCTACATAATATTTAAGGTGCCATGATGCAAATGGCCAAGCATTATTTTCCAAAGTTCATCGACATCTTTTCTCTGCACTCTCTCTACCTTTCTACTTAATGCAACACAATCTTCTACATCTAGCTTATACAAGTTCTTCACACGAACCCCGATCTGCTTCACTTGTCCTGTGTCCATGTGTCTCAGGCATGCTTTCCCTTTGCTGAATATCACATCATAACCATGTGGTATTATAAAACTACAGTAGAGACGAGATTTTTCTTTAGGTTTGGAATTAACATGACATCCTTGAGTCGAAGAGGGGATCTAGACTCCCTTTGAAAGGTGACTGTACCAATCCCAATCATGTTGTACCTTATGGTGTCTCCCAACTCAATGTGAATCTATGGATATTTCTCCTCTAGGTCGCTGAAAATATCTCTACACCCTGTCTTGTGGAACAATGCACCTACGTCCAAGTACCACATGCTCCCCATCACTGTGATGGCCATGCATGCGATAATGGTGAAGTCAAGCTAGAACTATGAAGCCAAAACTTCACTTGCTCCTCCTCCTAAGTTCTTCTTGCTCATTTTTTTTTGTGGAAACTTCGTGGCCTAATGCCCGAATTCATGACAATTGAAGCATTTAATTTTGGACAGGTCTTTCTTCTTGCCCCTTTGGTTGGATTCTGGTTTGGTTTGAGATTTCTTCCTTTTTCCCTTCTTTCCCTTTCCAACCAATGAAAAATTATCTTCATCCTCACCCTTGGATGCAGTCCCATTTATGGTGTTCCACCTTATCTCCTATTGTACCAAATAGAACCATAAACGTTCCAAATTTGGTAATTTCTCCCTCTCGTTCACCGAGTCTTGGTAGTTATGCTATCTTTTGGGAAGGCCTAGAAGAACTAAGATTACCAAGTCATATTCTACAACATTAACACCAACCCCACCAAGTTCATCACATACTTGTGTAAATACACTCAAATACTGTGGGATAGTTTCATTCTTCTTCATCTTGATATTTTGAAGTTTATCCTTGATCGTCTGTTTCCTGTGGTCACTATTATTCTCAAACAATTTTGTCAGTGCTTTCCAAATTGTGAAAGGAGTTTCTTTCCAATGGATATTTGAGACAATGTGGTATTTCACTCCCTCCAAGATTATTCTCCTTGCCTTGGCTACATATTTCTTCCATTGGGCTAGGTTCTATCCAACACTGCTTCCATGTGATACTTCCATGAAATGAAATTAGAGCTACCTTCCAGGGCATACTCTAGTCTTAGCTCGTTGAAGGTCATATTCCCAACTCTAAAGAGATCCTGCTACACTGAACTGCAAATTCGAACCTCCTGAGAACAACTTTGAAATTATTGTTCTAATGTGAATCCTGCTCTTATACCATGTAGAAATTATGGTGTAGAATTGTAGTTTCTCACAAAATTTTAATCTAAATCACAAGACACAATCCTACTCTACTCCTATGCATAATTCAATTCACAATTTAGAATATTAATCACATACATGCAATAAGAAACAATACACATGCACAATATTTTTTCCAAGGGAAAGAAATCTGTTAAAAAAACCCTTATGCTTGCTTGAATTAATCTGATGAATAGAAATATATTATAATTTCTAGCTCAAACTGCAAGTGAATAACATCTCTCTCTACTCACTAATAAGCTCTGACCTAGACTTAGTCACTTTTTGCCTCTACTTGAGCCCCTATTTCCTTACGCAATTCCTGAGGAAATTAGGCCCTTATTATTTAGGAATTTCCTCCAAAATGCTTGCGCAATTCCCAAGGTTGACCATCTGACTACATGCAACACTTGTACACTCAAGAATAATCTACAACTAATTTGAAACTACCTTGGAATCTCCACCACAGTTGGGGAACTCGAATTATCTGCATGCACTAGCTATTTTGGGTTGATTCATCAATTAACTGGATGATCATTAAGTTAGATTGATGTCCCACTACACAACTGACCTTTCACTAGTTCCTCCAACTGTTAGAAATAGTTTAACTGAAATCAACCGGGTATAACTGAACTGGATTACTAAAATTTAGCAATCACACATGCTTAACAAAACTCCAAGCCCTCTAACTTGAATTTACTGAGCTAATTGGGTGACAAGAGCCATGTCACACAAGTTAACTACATCTAAGTTGTCTGCTGATGTGGAAATTCAAAGTTAACTACATCTAAGTTGTCTGCTGATGTGGAAATTCAAATTTACTCAATTTGACCAAGGAAAAATCAAATCGAGAATTTCTTGCTGCATTTTTCAACAAGAAGTGATCCCTTCCGTTAGATATACATGGTACAATTATATTGTGGATGAAGTTAAATGCATCAAAGTTGTCTGTTGATGTAGAAATTCAAATTTACTCAATTTGACCAAGGAAAAATCAAATCAAAACTTTCTTGCTGCATTTTTCAAAAAGAAGTGATCCCTTCCATTAAATCTACATAATACTATTATTTTGTGAAAGTAGCGATAACTAATCATCATAAATTGTGAACCACATAAAAAATAATAATAATATAATTTGATATACTTAAATTTGAAAATGTTTAATCATTCTCAATACTCCAAAATATAATAAATTTATAGTTATATTAAAATTTAATATTTTAAAATTTTAAAATTTAAATACGTTAAAAACAGATTTAGAAAATTACCTAATTTATTTAATTTAAAATTTTGAAATTGAATTTAGCAAAACTTTTACTTTAAAGTAAATGATAATTTAATTAGCAATAAAAATGAGTGAAATATTCATTGAAAACACATTGACAATAAAATCAAATTATACAATAATATATATATTTTTTAAATAACAAAAATTATAATTTAGCCTAGCTAAGTTGGGGAAAACTCACTAAAACAACTAAGTTGCGAAACATTTCTCGGAAGAAGGAAAAGTTATTCCACCAAGAAGTGATATTTTTGGTTAGATATACTTATACCATTATTTTGGGAAAGTTATTCCACCAAGAAGTGATATTTTTAGTTAGATATATCTGATACAATTATTTTGGGAAAGTTATTTCACCCAGATATTTTTGCTTAGATATATTTCATACAATTATTTTGTGGATGTTGTGGATGTTGCAATCATTTATTTATTTGAATGGTGAATCACATAGAAAAATAATGATTTAATATCATATATTTAATGTTGAAAAAGTTTGATAGTTCTCAAGATTCAAAATTATAATAAATTTATATTAATTATATTAAAATAAAGTTGTAGCAAATCTATATTAATTGTATTAAAATTATATATGTGTGTGTTTAAAATTTATAAAATTACATAATTTATTTAATTTTGAATTTTGAAATTAAATTTACATAGTATATCAAATTATTTTATTTTTGAGGGAAAAATCATAATTTCATTAATGAAAACAAAATTACATGTTGCAGTTGCGCTAATGTGCATTTAAAAAAATAATTAGGGTCCATCACAAAACATAATAAATTTGGTTGGAATAGTTATAAAAATCTTCCAATTTCTCCTTTTTCCTCTTCTTTTTTACTTCCTTCCATATCCCAATGGCGGGTTGGATGATAGCTAGAACTAACTCCGTCAAAGTTTTAAGAATGTCCTCATTTTTCTGATTCAGATCTCTCAAAGACGTGATATCTTTTAGTTCCCTACATCTCTTCATTCTTTGTTGTTGTTGTTTCATTTCCTATAGGACAATGTTAAACTACCACATGCACATTTTGGTTGAGTTCTGATGAATTTGGAGGTGGTTCTGTAGACGTTGTTATTTCATTTGCTTCTTCCTTTTCTTTACCTAGTGGGTCCTTTAGATCGACCTCTATATTGGGTGCGAAGCTTGATTATCTTCTTGATTCAGAGGTCTTGTTTTAGCTGTGTTGGACCCCAATTCTTAACGGGGCAACAACGTTGCCCATAGTATCACTGTTAAGGGGGTCTAGGGAGGGGGATGGAAACAATGATTTTAGGTGCCTAGAGCTTAGAAATAGACCCCTGCTCCTCTTCACGGCTGGGTCGCACTTTTTAGGGCAATATTTGCGACTTGAGTAGCAGGTTTTGGGCAGAAAATTGTGACCTGTCCCAGGATTTTGCCTGAAAAGTGCGACCTGACATAGAGGGGTTTTTCTATGTTGTTTTTTGGCTGAGATTTGGGTTTTTATGTTTGAATAGAGTCCTTCCTTTATGTACACTAACAAATATGATGGTTTTATGCAGATATGGAAAAATTGCAGATCAAATGGAGAAAGAGAGACCTGGACACATTACAGTCAGAGACCCAAGAGGATCATGGTGTTCGTAGTGCATTGGCCAGGTTTGGGGTCCTGAAGTTTGTGGAGAACCCTTTGATGAGAGTTGGGGAGTTCTTGTTGGCCCGAATTGTTAGTTATTGGGATTCGGACCATGAGTTATTTATAGTGCAGGGGCACTGAATCGAGTTGACGGTCTAGGATATATATTTTCTAACTGGTATCCCACCAGATGGGATGGTGGGGAATATGCAGCGAGTGTTACCGCGAGGGTGGAACATCATGGAGTTTGTAAATCGCCATTGTCGACTAGGTCTCCATGTCAAGGGGACACGGATACCGATCGGGGATCTAGAGAGGTTAGAGACCTGTACTGTGGTCACAATGGTGCTGCAGATCCTGGGCAACCAAGCACACCACCACATCACTAGGGGTTAGATGATGCTTGTTGAGAGTGTGTTGAGTGGGACCTACTATGGGTGGGCCCAAATGATGTTTTCGTCGTTGAAACGACAGCTGTCACTATGCAAGCAGCAAGTGAACCATGACTATGCATATGGCACAATGTTGTGCTCGCTCTTCTTTGATAAGATCCTGACACTTCGACCTCACATACTGATCCAGGATGGAGGCCTGAGGGAGCCCAGGATGCGCCAGTGGGGGTGGCTACTGTGTAGAGGGGGAGGTGGGGTGGTCAGACGGGAGTTCTGACCCGAGTTCTTTGCTCATTAGGATCAGATGCCACTGTACATAGATGAATATCCCTATAGTGGGATGAGTTATCATGGGGACCCAGACTTGCCACTGCTGCCTGGTCGAGTATGGGGGGCTGATGGTAAGTGAGAAGTTGCTAATATTTATGGTTTTTAAACTTTTGTGGTTATCGTTATTTGCAAAATCTGGATTATCCACAGTATCATAAAACATTGGTCGATGTTTCGAATTCCAATGGGAATCCATCATCAGGACGAGAATGAAGAATGAAAGAAGGTCGCAGAAGGTCATTACCCTCCACTATTTATACCTTGAACTTTTGCGACCTTCTTTCATTCTTAATTCTCGTCCGGATAATGGATCCCCGTTGGGATTCGAAACGTCAAACAATGTTTTATGATACTGTGGATAATCCAGATTCTGAAAGTTGCTAATCTTTTATGTGAATTTTAAAGTTTCAGAATATTATATATGGTACTATTTTTTCACTTTTCATATGCAGTTACAGCACCGGTAAAACCAACAAGGTACATGGGATGGCCTGCAGTTTCAGGAGCTACAGGACCTAGTGGATCGAGAGCACTGCAAAATGAAGATGCAGTGGCCCTCCTAGAGGACATCCGTCATATATGTCAGAGGCTTTTGACTGGTGTTTCAAAGCGCAGCTGGCAAGACTTGGATGACTAGTACATAGAGCCATGTATTGGTTTACCCTCAGAGTGGCGAGGGGTCATGTGGTGCATGGCAATGGCCGGACAGGGGATGCACGATCTACGAGCTGCAGGAGCAGAGCCATTGGCTCGGGATCCTCTAGATAGTGATTAAGTGTAGGGGCAGGTGGTGCCCCCAGTTTTTAGTTTTTGTAACATGCTATGGGCATGTCATATGTATCAGAGTTAATGGACTCTAAAACATTTTATACGACACATATAATGGAGATGCATCGTTTTGATGGTTTTATGTTATTGTCTTGTTAAATGCGTGTGTTAAGTGCCAATCTAGAATATTGTTTGCAATGCTATCTACATAGTGATTTTGTGCTCTAGGTACATGATTGAATTTAATGATTTCAAATTCATGCATTAAAAGCTTCACTCGTAAATATCTTCTAAAAAGGATAGGATTATGCACACGATAGACACCATTCAATTGCATGACAAGAAGCAGGGAATCTAAACGAACATGAAGGTGGAGGATGCAATGGGAAAGGGCATCGGCTAATAAACCTCGCACTACATCATATTCGACCTGGTTATTGGTGGCAGTACCAATGCATGCACTGTTCAAGAGAACAAACGAATGTAAGGGGGTAAAACTGACCCAACCTGCCAAGGCTAGATTTCGGGAATAGCGATTTACACCATCTACATAACCGATATAAGGTGTGGGGGTCCCTTGGAAAGGTGCCACAAGAAAACAAATGAGAGGATGATGAACAATGCTGGCAACCTTAGCGCAAGGTAGAAATCGAACAAACACTGCTAGAGGGAGTGTTCTGGGTAAGATGTCTACCACCCACACACCTACGGGTAGGTGGTGTGTGGGAGCGACCTTGGGGGTAGCTTGTGCTCAGGTCACGAAAGTCACCATCGACACGGATGGTGCCATTCCTCTTATGGGTGGGAAAGATGAAGTTAGGGGTGGAAAAGGCTTCCATGATCTTGTCATCATAGTAGAAGATGGGGTGACTAGAGGCAGAGAGACCATATGATGCGACAAAGATACTTGACTCATCATCATGAGAAGAAAGTTTCACATGCATATCGTCACGGGGGGTGACAGAAGAACAAGTAGATAAGGAATCCACTGATGTTGAGCCCAGGGAGATCGCTGAAGGGGGGGTCAAGCGAAACAGAAGGGGAAGTCTCAGAGGGAGCTTCCACCGTGGATCTCATGAATGACGATAGGTAGAGGATGGTGGCCGCAAACTCCATCATCTAGACATCAGGAGGGGGAATTTCAATTGGAGCGGGTAAATCCTCAAGTTGGCCCGAAGCATACTGCGCAAGGATGGGAGAGGCGAAATGGTTCTGTTCAATATCATACTCCCGAACTACCTCCAAATAGGCATGGTAGTGCATGAGGTAGGGATAATAGTGGGTATAATGGCCATGGAGATCACACAAAGCACAAGGTTAGTTGGTGTTAATAGTCTTAGGGTTCTTGGCTGTAGTCGAGGAAGAAACAGAGGCTTCAGGGACCGTAGACTCAGGGAACACAACATTAACCATGGGCTTGATACGAGGCAACTCAGGACAATGATGGGTGGCATGACCGACAACATCACACAAAGCACATAGGGGGGGTGCGCTTTGGAGACTGAGGAGGAGTAGGGTTGGTCAGGGTAGCCTTGTCTTTATATTCCTTCTTACGAGCTTTGTCCCCGTTACCCGAAGCTGTCACAACATGAGGAGGTTCCTGTTGAGGTGGTTGAGGCATAGTAGTAGAGGGAGGGGTCATGGGGACCAAATGAACTAGGGTCAAAGCAAGGTAAGGTTTGGGATGAGTAGGTAGGGTAGCGGCTCGGGGATCAATGTACCAGACTGGGATCCCCAGGTTTAGGTTAGGAAGGGATAAGGTAGCCATAACAGGTACCGAAAACACTCCATGAGGGGGAGCTAGGAATGGTATCTGACTAGAGGGGTAATGGCCAGGAGGGACAGCTCTGAGATGTTTAAGGCTAGAAGGAACTGTGTCAGGAGGGTAGAGAGGCTTATGGATACCAGCTGCAGATGAAGGGATAGGAGGAGGGGGTCTTGAAGGCTGAGTCAAAGTGCTAGGAGCAGTTTGCGGAGGGCAAGGCTCCTGACTAGCTGAAGCGGGTCGCTTGAGGGAAGCCCGAGATGATTACATCATGAAAAAATTCAACGAGATGGGATCAGAGAGAGGGGGAGGAAGACCAGGGAAAGATCCAAGCAAAGAGGAGTCTTTGTAGACTCTGGGTGAGACATTGTTCAAAGGTTCGATGGTTTGCCTATTGGCCACCGAAGAGATGATGGACTCAGGGGAGGTTTGAGACTTCGGTTCGTAATATGTCAATTGGTTGATGGTGACTATATTTCTGTTATGAGGAAAGGACATCTTGCGGTGAACCACAAATGGTACAACAGACATCGCATAGGTATAGCCATGACCCAATAGAATGTTGTAATCTAAGGAGGCATCAATGACTTCTATGTCAATGCAAACAGTCTTGCCCGCAAGAGTAATAGGAAAAATGCAGAACATGCCAATGGGCTATGAAGCGTGGCCATCCCATGCTTAGAGGGTGATATCGGAAGGGGCCAACTCAAGTGATCCGAGTTGCTTCCAAACCGAAATAGACATCATGCAGGTGGATGCCCCCTCATAAATGATACAATGGGAGACGTTAGCATTCTGGATCCTGATGGGAATTTGGAAGGCGACGGAAGTAGGAAGGGGAGGATGTTCTGACCGGTCAACATCGAAGACGATCAAACGATCATCTGAAGGATCCACAATGCCCATGGAAGTTAGTGGATAATTTTTTTGTGAAGGGCACGACTGGAGGAGTTCCAACGTTGAGATGGCAGCAGGGGATTACGCCAAATCATCTACTATACTATACGAATGGGCAACTTTGCCAGAAGCAGCATTTCGGCGTAATGGTCCCTTGGGGATCTTGGTATGAACCTCTGCCTTAGGCTGATGGATCTATAAAGGATGACTGGTTATCGAAAGAGGCTCTGTGGGACCTGAAGAAGGGGGCTCGGGGGCAGACGTAGCGGGAGGCTTGTTGTACTGACGGGACCGAGTATGAAGGTTGAGGTCAACGGTAATGGGTTGGTTAGAGTTCATCATGAGAATCTGGTAATCGAAGGTGCCAGATGGAGGAGTTTGAATAGCCACTTGACCTTCAAGTGGTTGGGTAGCCACAAATCCTTGTTGAGGGAAAGGATTGGTAAACACAACCGGCTAGATTGGTGTAGCATTGGGAGGAACCGAAGGGGAGGCTTGTTGTCCTCGTGATGCTGCTTGAGTCTCCCACATCTTACGCATATGTGGTAAAAGAGGACAATCGTGGGTGTAATGACCATAGAAACCACAACAAGAATAAGGCTTATTCGTGCAAACAGGCCTGTCCTACTTGGGCTGAGTGCCCTTTTGTTGGTTAGCGGTGTTAGGTGCATTCCCTCAGGGATTAGGTCCTAAATTACTGGGGGTAGATTTATTTTGGGTGCCTTTCCTCTTGTTTTTGGAAGTAGGAGGATTACTCGCGCCCTACTGTGCATACACCTGCCCCAAGGGGGGGGTGGCTGCTGTTGCGTGAGTTCAGAAGGCAAGAGAGGCGAGGGTGCTAATGCTGGAGGAGCTGTAGCACTAGGCTGGGTATACAGATAATAAGGAGGTTGGGAAAAATTGTAGTAAACATGTTGGGCAAAAGGAAGAGGCATTTCGTATCCTGGATACATGCTATCGGGAGGGGGAAAAGTGCTGGAGGAGTTGGCCCCTCCCTGAGGGAAACCATAACCCATGGGAGGATGAGCGTATGGATGAGAAAGGGCTTCAATGATACCATCGGCGACATGGGATGCCCTTGGTGTGTTGGCACCACCAGGTCTAGGGAGATAAGGTAACATGGTATAAACATAACTAGGCTGTGCGTAGATCAGATCATATTTTAACGCAATCTGGAGAGCAGCTTCCTTGGTCTGAGGGAAATGAGATTTGAAATCTTTGTCGATAACAGGCAGAAGGGATCTAAGGAACCAGTCCATGTAGACATGGTCTGTGAAGGTAGGGGCTCGACATGGGCTATTTCTTCTTCGCCATTCCTGGACATGAGCGGATAGGCGGGTCGCAGACGATTGACGGAAAGAGGTTAAAAGTTTAGTACCAGTGTCATAATGAAGGGGAAGTTGGAAGTAAGATAGAAAATCTCGGGCAAGAGTTGCAAAAGTAGTATGAGAGGAGGAGGCTGTAGAAATTTGAATAATAGATGAGTTATTCACCGAGATTATCCTGATTACACACTATTTGAGCTTCATGCATAATACATAACCTCTTCTACCATTGATCATCAATTTGCGGAATTAAAAACAATCGCATGCGCACATTGAAACATTAATCAATCACACATATCAACACAATATGTAATGGGGAAAGCTTACAGCTGAAAACCCCCAACTATCTGTATATTATAATGATAGAGAACATGTAACAATACATAGCACAAAGCTCCTCACAAGCTCTCAGCACTATCTCACATGCTACACACAAAACAAGCTCAGATCATACATATCACATGCTCCAATCTGCTCCACCTGTCTGCCTGCCTCTACTGCGCAATCCAAGATGAAGAATGATTGTATCCAAGTTTGAATCCCCTTGGCTTGTATTGTGCAATCCTCATTGGAAATCTCAATCAATGTGTGTGCAAATCTCATGCACAGCTATAGTCATAACTGATAGTAGACTCACCCTTTCACCCACCTCTAACACTGGTCTCCACTGAACTGTCCATGCAATGCAGTTAACTGATGTATTCTTTAGTTGATTTATGAGTTAATAATTAGTGAATTAATTAATAATTAATTCACACCACTCATCACTAGTGTATGTATCAGTTAGACTAAATACAACTAGTTCAACTAAGTTAAACCGAACACAACTCCATCAACTGTCTCATCAACTCCACCAAACTCTGCCACATGAGTTCTAACCGAATTCAACCATGCAATAGCTCAACTAAACCCTAGGAATAACGTAATTCCTTCTGTCAGCTGCATGTGCCACATCCGTAGCTCGAACTGAAGTGCTCCAAGAGGATAAGATAATGTTTATAGTCCAAATATTATTAAGAGCTAACAATATTGATTTGATCGATCTATTTTTAGACTGGCAATAAAATAGATTCAGCCAAAATGTTCAGAAAATGAGGTCCATCTTATTTTTACCAATTTGACTAACCATCCATAAATAGCATCCCGCAACTCATAGAATATGATCGACATGTCTAAAAATAGACATAGTCTAAAAATAGACTTTGCGACAAAAATCACCTGTGTGGGCCCCACCTAGTTTAGGTGATCACTTTCCAACTAGGATCATGAATGATGTTTCAGGATGCCTCCTTCACTGTTTCTTGTTGCAATCTTCAACACTCCCTCTCAACAAGAAAGGACTGTCTTTGCATGCGACATGCAACTCCATGCATTCGCCCTGCAACCTTCACAAGCGCCATGCAACTCCATGCATTTTCTCTACAACTCCTCTGAAACCGAATAGGATCCAAACAACTCAATCAGTCTGATGCATCTATCATCAAAGTCTTCGACTTCTGCTGGGCCCAATTTCACATGTCATCAGGAACCACTGCGTTGTTGAACTCTTGCACCCATGCACTCTGCACTTGCTATCAACTCTGAACCGCGCTCCAGTATCCGACACTGTCACTTTGATCTGCCTGCATCAATACAACTAATCATGCTACTGATGCTCTATGGGCACCTCTTAGCCAGGTTCAATTCATGAGATCCACACCATCTCAATGAATCCTGCCCAGAAATCTTCTCTTGGGATTACTCATGCATGTCACGCCACCTCTCACCTGGTGGTATAGCCGCATGCACTCCCTCTGCCCATCTGGCACGAAATTTATTTGCATGAGTGGTTTCCACCACTCCATGATCCTCATCTTGTGGTTTCTCCACATCTCAAGGTTCACTATTACCTGCATGCAAAATTTTCTCCCTCTCAAGCATCAATTGCATGTCTTTCTTGCACTTCCCAACAGTAGGAAGCTTCGTAGACATCCCATCTACTTCAAGTCTGTAGAGATTCTTTGCTCGAATCCCAACCTTCTTGACTTGTCCCGTTGTTCCGTGTCAAGGAAAATCCTCTTTTCCTTCATCAAGCATGCTTCATACCCTTTATCCTCTAACATTGCGACTGAGATCAAATTCTTCTTTAAACCTGGAACATGCACTACATCTTGTAAAAGAATGAGTTTACCTGACTCCCTCTGAAAGGTTATGGTACCAATGCCGGTCACATTGTATCTTCCATTTTCGCCCAACTCAACATGCAACTAGAGATATTTCTCCACCAAGTCACTGAAAAGATTCACATCTCCCGTCATGTAAAACGAAGCGCCACTATCAAAATACCACCCCGATCCCAATGCACTAGACACCATTCATGCGATCAATGAGAATTCCAGCTCAAATTGCGAGGCAAGAGCCTCACCAGCTGCAGCTCCAGTAGCCTGCTTGTTCTTCTTCTTCTGTGGACAATTCGTGGCGTAATGCCCATGCTCGTGACAGTGAAAACACTTCACTTTGGACATGTCACACTCTTTACCATCCGCACCGGATTGAGAATCATTCTTCTTGCCCTTCCCCTTCCTTGCTTTGGCAGCCAAAGCACAATCCTCTTCATCAGATGCCTTTGATGAAGATCCATCCTTGGTACTCTGCCTTATCTCCTCTTGCACAAGATCCGACCAAAGTCGCTCCCATCCTGGAAATTTTTCCCGACCATTGACAGAGTCCTGATAGGAGTGCCAACTCTTCGGAAGCCCAAGGAGAGCCAAGCTCACCAATTCCTCATCATCCACACTAACTCCTACACACCCAAGCTCATCCCTGCAGTGGACAAACTTTGTCAAGTATACCGGAATAGTGTCATTCTTCTCCATCTTAATTTTCTTGAGTTTATTCTTGAGCGCTAACTTCCTTTGGTCACTCTTGCTTTGGAACAAATATGTCAAAGCTTTCCACATCAAGAATGGAGAAGCTTTACCATGCAGGCTGGATACTATGTGATCCTTCACGCCCTCCAGCAGAATCCTTCGACACTTTGCTGTCTTCTTTTGCCAAGCTTCAACTACAACAGCATCAGTAGAAGTAGGCTTTGGAACTTATTTCTCTATGAAATCCAACAACCCATTATCATCTAACATTGCCTCCATCCTATCCTTCCATGCAATATAATTCGAGCTGCCCTCAAGGGCATACTCCAATCGCAATCCGTTGAAAGACATCTCAACTTTGACACAAAGAAAACACTGCTGCAAATTCGAATTCCACCAGCTCAAAACTCAACCGCTTCTGATCTGAATTTGTGAGAACAAAGTATTTCTAGCACAGAGATCGACTGTAGGGGCATTTACTGGATTTTTCACCTTTCAAAGAAAGGATGAATCCAGAGGCTACCTGGCCCTCTTACAGACTCTGTCTACCAAAATAAAATGTAATCACTGTAATAGATCCGATGATCAACCTCGCTCTGATACCATGTAGAAATTTGAATAATAGATGAGTTATTCACCGAGATTATCTTGATTACACACTATTTGAGCTTCATGCATAATACATAACCTCTTCTACCATTGATCATCAATTTTCGGAATTAAAAACAATCGCATGCGCACATTGAAACATTAATCAATCACACATATCAACATAGTATGTAATGGGGAAAGCTTACAGCTAAAAACCCCCAACTATCTGTATATTATAATGATAGATAACATGTAACAATACATAGCACAAAGCTCCTCAAAATCTCTCAACACTGTCTCACATGCTACACACAAAACAAGCTCAGATCATACATGTCACATGCTCCAATCTGCTCCACCTATCTGCCTGCCTCTACTGCGCAATCCAAGATGAAGAATGATTGTATCCAAGTTCGAATCCCCTTGGCTTGTACTGCGCAATCCTCATTGGCAATCTCAATCAATGTGTGTGCAAATCTCATGCACAGCTATAGTCACAACTGATAGTAGACTCACCCTTTCACCCACCTCTAACACTGGTCTCCACTGAACTGTCCATGCACTGAAGTTAACTGATGTGTTCATTAGTTGATTTATGAGTTAATAATTAGTGAATTAATTAACAATCAATTCACACCACTAATCACTAGTGTATTTATCAAAGCAGTCTAAATACAACTAGTTCAACTAAGTTAAACCGAACACAAATCCATCAACCGTCTCATCAACTCCACCAAACTTTGCCACATGAGTTCCAACTGAAGTCAACCATGCAATAGCTCAACTAAACCCTAGGAATAGCATAATTCCTTCTGTCAGCTGCATGTGCCACATCCATAGCTCGAACCGAAGTGCTGTAAGAGGATAAGATAATGTTTATAGTCCAAATATTATTAAGAACTAATAATATTTGACTAATCTATTTTTAGACCGGCAGTCTAAAAATAGACTCCGCCCAGTATGTCTAAAAATAGAGGTCCATCTATTTTTACCAACTTGACCAACCATCCACAAATAGCATCCTGCAACTCATAGAATATGCTCCATATGTCTAAAAATAGACATAGTCTAAAAATAGACTTTGCGACAAAAATCACCTGTGTGGGCCCCACCTAGTTTAGGTGATCACTTTCCAACTAGGATCAGGAATGATGTTTCAGGATGCCTCCTTCACTATTTCTTGTTGCAATCTTCAACAGATCCCTGGTCAACATACCACTTAGAAGCTTCTCTTGTAAGCGTACGTTGGAACAACCGAAGATGGACAGAGTCATCGGTGATGGAGTTAGACGAACACCACATGTGGAAAGATCGAACATGCTTTGTAGGATCCTCTCCAGCAAGACCTTCAAACTTGGGGATGTCAAAAGGGAGCTTAGTTAGCATAATCGGTCAACCAGCATCATGGCATATGGGGTCATTGATAACCTGGTTAAAATCAGGAAGACTGAGGCCTACCATGTAAGGTGGCAAGGGAGCAGCCGTGATAGTTCTTGTTGCGGTCCCAATAGTAGTATTCCCAGCATTCGGGCCAGGGCTACCACCAGTGTTAGGTCCTGAACCAGACATGGTGAAGGTGATAGGGGGAGAACCGGGGATGGAACCAGGAGGGGAACCCAATGAACTAGAATCGGAGTCGAAATGAGGACTCCGTGGAGGACTAACTCGAATCCTACGCGGAGGAGTAAGTCTTCCTAACAGAAACTGAGGATGAAAGCCAATAAGTCTCCGAGATAAACGCCTTGGGGGCGCAATGATGAAATAAAAAACACGGATCACAAAGGGAAGAGAGACCAACAAGGGAAAGGAGGTGCAGGATCAAATGATTACAATGTCGAAACAAGGGTAGAGAGGTGCACGATCAATTGATTACAATGTTGTAGTCTTTTCCTGGAGGTGTTAACCAGGTGCTTCTTCACTAAGGGTGTGTGTGTTAAGTGTGTTAATTTTAATTTTTAAACCCATACGTTTGTAGAGAAAAAAGAAAAAGTGTGTTGTATAACAATAAGTAAATCTGCAGATAACAGTAAAGTAAACTGAATACAACAGAAAATAAACAACTAAATATGCGTTAATCTAAACCCAAGGAGGAGGGCCTCTCAAAAAATAGTCTGTGGGTGGGAAAAAATCTAATAAAAACACACCAAAATAGCCAATGGATCTAAATTCTAGAGGGACAATGATCTAAAGGTCAAAACTGCTAGAAATAAGTGCAGAAAAATAACAAAAAACAGGAGGGAAAAGTGCTGCAAATGAGGTGGCAAAAGGCTACAACCTGAAGGGAAACAGAGGGGACCTTAGAGGAGGACCAAAAAAAACTGAAAAGAGGTGTTTTGGATGGATGAATAACCAATCTGAAATGGATATAAAGGTAAGGGATCAGATCTAAAAAATGGCCGAACAGACTGAAATTTCAGACGACCTGCTTCAGCTAAAGTCCTCCTAGAAAGGTGGAAGGGTACTGAAGCCCTAGGGGGCTAGGTTCCCAATTCGATGAGTAAAATACAACAAGTACAAGTCCAAAATGGGCAGAGATGGAGGTCGGATAACCATGAACATAGGCCCAGACAAACCCAGAAAAATCTCAGAAAAATTCCCGCAAAAAGTTCAGGTCGCAGTTTATGACCTAATTTCAGCAGAGATCGCAGGTTTGGGGCTGTTTTCTGTACCTTGAAGGTCCAAGTCGTAGGTTTTGGCCCAAAAAGTGCGACCTGCACTTCTGGCACTCTCGGGAGCAGGTTTCAGAAAAATTTGTTGTCGCAGCTACGATTGATGCTTGTCACCTGCGCAATAGGTCCGAAAACACACAGAAGTTAGAATTTTTAATGTTTTAGGGTTTTGTAGGTTAAAAAAAACATCAAGAAAAGAAAAAAAAGAAACTGAAGAAAAATCCTAGGGTTTGGAGTAGCTGGTCATGCAGGGATCTGAAAACCGATAGAGGTCGTAATCATAAACCTTTGTGGAGTCGCCAGTTGTTAGGATGAATTCTAATCGCAAGCGTACGAAAAAAGCTCACTTTAGCTGTGCATAAAAAACAACCCTAACATCAAAGATGGCTACCAATTTCTTTAGATCTGCAGTTAGTTGAACAAGATAAATGCTACAAAATCTATATCTATGTAGTAAAACACGTTAAGCATTAAATAAAAGCAAGAGTTGCTCCATGCATCCAATAAACAAGATAAGAATATTTTTAAATATTTTTTATATTTTTTACACCTGGGAAGGGAACATAGAAAGATGTTACCAGTCCCCCTCAATGGGATGGGTTCTTGTAAGTCCTCAGCACTTCAGATCTAAGATCTCTCTCTCCTGATGGTGTAGAAAACCCAGACAAAGATGGAACTCAAAGGGAGCTCACAAGAAAAATGGTAGCAAAATATGACAATGATGGAGGATCAAAGTCAGACCAAAAATATAGATCCAAAGTGATCTTTAGGCAACAAAAGGTAGTGAGTGAATGGAAAAACCCTTCTATTTATAACAAAATATTGATTTGGTCTAGATATTGGTGCATAATTAAAATATTATTAACCAAATCTAGATCCAACTTTTATGGAATATTTTATTATATTTGTTGGAGGGAAAATGAATTTGAACTTGGTCAAATCCCTTTATTTGTAAATAATAAATAAATAAATGATTTATTTATTATTTTAAGGATGTGGTTGAGTAATAATTCAATAAATAACAATTTATTCAATTATTTGTAAATGATTTAGTCAATTTTAACAAGGAATATTATTTAAATAAGGTTTAAATAATTATTACTAGAAAATAATAAGATAAATAATGATTTATCTAATTAACTTTCCTATTTTGGGTTAAATATGACCAAGAATATTAATTAAAATACTGTTTAACTAAGTATTCCTTGAGGAAAAACAAACAAATATGGATTTATTCAATATTTCCTCATGGGGTTTCATGTTTAAACCATAAACAACTTAATAAATTAAGGATTACTAAGTTATTTTTAATAGTGATAGTAATTTTACTTAGGGTAAAACTGGTCTTACATGGTGTACTTTGGTCCATCTAATAATAATAGGATAGATGACCAAAAATTGGTGTAACAGATTTCCCCCTAGCGTGCGAGTGTTAGGAGCTAATCGTATGACCAAAGTACGTTGTAAGAAATCAATCACTAGACATCGAAGGGGAAGTCAGAGAGAGAGAAATATAAGGTAGACCAAAGCGCTAGAGGACAAGACCCTGAGGAGGTGATACTTACAGGTGTGACAAGTCTCTTTTATGAGTGAGTACCTATGCTACAAGAAGCATGGGATGCATACCTATGCCCTCCAAGACAAAGTACAAAGAATAATGCATCCAGTAAAAAATGTACTGAACTATATAGTACATGATGGCATAAACATGAGCTAGATAAAAACATGATAATGAATCCCACATACATACTGTGCTTGGGATAACAACCAGGTCATACAATAATATCTGAGTACGTGAGATATAAATACAACCAAAGAGGCCTTGTAAAATGTAGGATAGGCTCTGCAGCTCTAAAAATCCGAATGATACATGCAAATCCAAAAGGCGCTACAAGCAAGCTGAGGCCGAAACCATAGAATCTTTGGAGCTGCATCGAAGGCCGTGAAGAAAATTCATCCGGGCATGGGGGGCTACCTGTGGGGGGCTACCTCATGGGCCACCCCCTCATGAGGGCCGAAACATCTCACACACACCCGTGAATCACCGTACACCTTCGCATCACCGAATCATCAAGTATACTAGACTTCGATCATGCCGTAAGGAGTCGAGCCGAGAAACAATCATGTCAAAGGGGAGTAAGGAGTCCCTTTCGTTTCGATCCTCGAGGCACCGAACAAGACTGGAAGTTGGAACCAAGGTACACCGCCCTCTAGATCTATCTTCTGGAATGAATGAGCTAATGTCGACAGAAGGAGGTCCGCCATAAGTGATGCAATAATGGGTCCTCAACTAAGGCACGAGAGAAAATAATAGAGTGACTGATAGACTGGCACCAGGGATGATGGTGGAATGGGGGGTACTGAGTAGTAGCTTGAGGACTTCCCTTGTTAGAGTATGAAGGGCATGGATGACCTGGCAGCAACTGACACAATATCAAAGGGGACAGGGGACAGCAGGACTGAAGGCCATAATGTGCGACACGAGAGAGGAACCAAGCAATGTCGGATGGAGGACTATAGCGGGATACAAAGTGACTCGGGATAGACTCCATGGATGCGATGATGACTCAACTCGAATGCTCTAAACAAGGGTGACTCAATGATGCCGCCACACAGAAAAGTTCCAATGGGAACCATGAAAACATGAGTACAAGATGGTTACTCATGACGAAATTCGACACGAGCATGGAAAAGTATGGAGGAAAAGTGGTGCCCCAATTACAAGTGTTGCAAGTGAAGAAATTCAATTTTGAGGAGTCGTGAAGCGACCCTTCTTGGAAAAATGTGTCCTAGTGAAGTATCAAATCACAAAAAACTAACAGATACCCATTTTAGAGCTTGGTGAGATCTTTCCAATGATACATACGGTTTTTTAAGCTGAGCTACGGTTTAGCCGCAATGGGCGAAATAAAAATCTAGGGTTTCTCTTTTAATAAGGTATTTTCCCTCCAAATTCACTCATTTGCAAGTGTAGTTGTGGTGAATGTAGAGAGGAGAGAAGATCCTAAAGCTTGTGGTGATCGTAGTGGACAAACTAACCGTTGGAATCGAGATCTATCAGTTGCAGGTAAGAGGCCTAACTGTACTCTTTTATTTTAGTGGATTGAAAGTTTTTTTTAGGTGCACAAAGCTCAAGAACAGACCCCTACTCCTCTTCATGGTCGGGTCACACTTTTTGGGGCAATATCTGTGACCTGGGTAGCAAGTTTTGGGTAGAAAAGTGCGACCTATCCCAGGATTTTTCCTGAAAAGTGCGACCTGAAAGATAATGGTTTTTCTGTGGTGTTTTTTGGCTAAGAGTTTGGTTTTTATGTTTAAATGCAGTCTTTCATTTATGTACACTGACAAAGATAATGGTTTTGTGTAGATATATCAGAATTGCGGATCAACTGGAGAGGGAGAGACCTGGACACATTACGGTCGGAGATCCAGGAGGATCATGGTGTCCGCAGTGCATTGGCCAGGTTTGGGGTCCTGAATTTTATGGAGAACCCTTCGATGAGAGCTAGGGAGCCCTTGTTGACCTAGATTGTTAGTTATTGGGATCTGGACCATGAGGTATTTATAGTGCAGGGGCACCAGAAAGAGTTGGCGATCCAAGATATATATTTTCTAACTAGTCTCCCACCACTTAGGATGGTGGGGAATACTCATCCAGTGTTACCGCAAGGGTGGAACATCATGGAGTTTGTAGAGCACCATTGTCGACTAGGTCTCTATGTCTAGGGGACACGGATACTGATCGGGGATCTAGAGAGGTTAGAGACCCATGTTGTGGCCACAACGGTGTTACGAATCCTGGGCAACCAGGCACTCCACCACATCACTAGGGGTTAGATAATGCTTGTTGAGAGTGTGTTGAGTGGGACCTACTATGGGTGGGCCCAAATGATGTTGTCGTTGTTGAAAAGACAGTTGTCGCTATGCAAGCGGTAAGTGAACCATGACTGTGCATATGGCACAGTGTTGTGCTCGCTCTTCTTTGAGAAGATCCCGACACTTCGACCTTGCATAAAGATCCAGGATGGGAGCCCGAGGGAGCCCAAGATGTGCCGGTGGGGGAGGATACTATGTAGAGGGGGTGTTAGTACCAATGCATACAATGTTAGAGAGAACAAGGGAATGAAAGGGGGTGAAAATGGCCCAACCTGCCGAGGCTAGATTTTGGGAGTAGCAACTTGCACCATCGACATAACCGATATAAGGTGTGGGCAGGAGGTACATCTAAAATGTGCCACAAGACAACAAATGGGAGGATGATGAACAATGCTGGCAACCTGAGCGCAAAGTAGAAATCGAACAAACACTATGAGAGGGAGTGATCTGGGTAGGATGTCTACCACCCACACACCGTCGGGAAGGTGGTGTGTGGGAGCTACCTTGTGAGAAACTTGTGCTCAGGCCACGAAAATCACCATAGACACGGAGGGTGCCATTCCGCGTATGGGTGGGAAAGATGAAGTCAGGGGTGGACAAGGCTTCCATGATGCCATCATCAAAATAGAAGATGGAGTTACTGGAGGAAGAGGGACCACATGACGCAACGAATCTACTTGACTCATCATCATGACAAGAAAGGTTCACATGTGCATCGTCACGGGGGGTGATGGGAGAACAAGTAGATAAGGGATCCGTTGATGTTGAGCCCATGGTGATCGCTGAAGGGAGGTCGAGAAAAACATAAGGGGAAGTCGCAGAGGGAGCTTCCACCATGGATCTCATGAATGATGATAGGTAGATGATGGTGGCCGCAGGCGTTGTCATCTTGAAATTAGGAGGGGGAATGTCAATGGGAGCGGGTAAATCCTCAAGCTTGCCCGAAGCATACTATGCAAGGATGAGAGAGGCGGACTAGTTCTGTTCAATTTCGTACTCTCGAACTACCTCCAAAGAGGTGTGGTAATGCGTGAGGCGGGGACAATGGTGGGAATAATGGCCATGGAGATCATACAAAGGGAAAGGTTAGTAGGTGTGAATAGTATTAGGGTTCTTGGCTGCAGTTGAGGAAGAAACAGAGGCTTCAGGGACCGTAGAATCAGGGAACACAACATTAACCATGGGCTTGATACGAGGAAACTCGGGACAATGATGGGTGGCATGACCAACGGCATCACACAAAGCACAAGGATTTTGAGGCTAAGGAGGAGCAGGGTCAGTCGGGGCAGCCTTGTCTTTTGATGCCTTCTTGCGAGCTTTGCCCTTTTTACCCAAATTTTTCGCAACAAGAGAAGGTTCCTGTTGAGGTGGTTGAGGCACGGTAGTAGCGGGAGGGGTCATGGGGACCGGTTGAATCGGGGTCAAATCAAGATAAGGTTTGGGTTGACTAGGTGGGGTGGCGGCTGGGGGATTAATGTCGCAGACGAGAATCCCCGGGGTCAGGTTAGGAAGGGATAGGGTAGCCATAACAGGTACCGAGGACACTCTAGGAGGGGGAGCTAGGAATGGTATCTGACCGGAGGGGTAATTCCCAGGCGGGATGACTCCGAGATGATTAAGGCCAGGAGGAACTGTGCCAGGAGGGTAGAGAGGCTCATGGATACCAGCTACAGGTGAAGGGCGAGGAGGAGAGGGTCCAGAAGGCTGAATCAAAGGGCTAGGAGCAGGTTGCAGAGGGCGGGGCTACTGACTAGCCAAAGTAGGCTGCTTGAGGGAAGCCCGAGACAATTGCATCATGCAAACATTTGACAAGATAAGATCAGAGATAGGAGGAGGAAGGCCAGGGAATGAACCAAGAAAAGAGGAGTCTTTTTAGACATCGAGTGAGACACTGGTCAAAGGGTCGACGGTTTGCTTATTGGCCACCAAAGATATGATGGAATCAGGGGAGGTCTGAGACTTTGGTTCGTAATATGTCAACTGGTAAATGGTGACTATCTTTACATTATGGGGAAAGGAAATCTTGCAGTGAAACGCAGATGGTACAACATACATCGCATAGGTGTAGCTATGACCCAATATAATGTTGTAATCTAAGGGGGCATCAATGAATTCTACATCAACACAGAGAATCTTTCCCACAAGAGTAATAGGATAATTGTGGAACATGCCAATGGGCTAGAAGCATGGCCCTCCCACGGCCGGAGGGTGATTCCGGTGATAGTGGAAGGGCTAACTCAAAATCCGATTTTCTTCCAACCGAAGGCATACATCACACTGTGGATGCCCCCTCATCAATGATACAACGAGAGACGTTGGCATTCTCGGAGCTGACGAGGATTTGGCTTTTTGACGACGAAAGTACCAGCCTTACCTCTTCGACCAGTCAACATCGACAATGATCAAATGATCATCTAAAGGATCTACAGCACCCATGGCAGTTAGTAGAGATTTTTGTTGTGAAGGGCACGACTGGAGGAGTTCCAGCGTTGAGATGGCTGCAGGAGATTGCGCAAAATCATCTAATATACTATACGAATGGGTCACTTTGCCAGAAGTAGCATTTCGGCATAATGTTCCCTTGGGGATCTTGGTATGAACCTCTGACTTAGGCTAAGGGATCTGTAAAGGACCATTGGTTGTCGAAAGAGGCTCTGTGGAACCTGAAGAAGGGGGCTCGGGGGCAGACGTAGCAGGAGGCTTGTTTTACTAATGGGACCGAGTCTGAAGGTTGAGGTCAACGGTGATGGGTTGGTCAAAGTTCATCATGAGAATCTAGTAATCAGAGGTACCAGATAGAGGAGGTTGAGTGTCTGCCTGACCTTTAGGGGGTTGGGTAGCCATGAATCCTTGCTAGGGGAAAGGATTGGTAAACACAGCAGGCTGGATAGGTGCAGCATTGGGAGGAACCGAAGGGGAGGCTTGTTGTCCCCGCGATGTTGTTTGATTCTCCCACATCTAATGCATCTGACGTAAAAGAGGACAATCATGGGTGTAGTGAGCATAGACATCGCAACAAGAACAAGTGTCATTCATGCGAACAAACATCTCGCTTGGGTTGAGTGCCCTGTTACTAGTTAACGGTGTTAGGTGCATTCCGTTGGGGATTAGGTCCTGGATTACTGAGGGCAGATTGATTTTGGGTGCCTTTCCTCTTCTTTTTGGAAGTAGGAGGATTATTCGTGCCTTGTTGTGCATAAAACTGCCCCTGGGAGGATGGTGGTTGTTGCTGTGGGGGT